>VWPU01017429.1:0-45083 GCA_013398955.1 Callaeas wilsoni
GCGGCGGCGGGAGCCGGCGGTTGGGCCGGGGAAGGGGCAGGGCGGGAAAGAGGCCTCAGGGCAGAGCTGAGGCGTGAGGGGAGAAGGGGAGAGGGCCTGGGAGCGGGGACGGGGCTGTGAGGGGTCGGGGTGTGGGACAGGGCAGTGGGGGCGATGGAGGCCGCTGCGGAGCGGGCGCCGGGCCGGGGGCTGAGGGTCGGGGCCGCCGAGGGGCTCCCGGCGGGCAGAGGGTGCTCAGTGTCTCCTCTGTCGCTCGCAGCACCCGCAGCACAGCCTGGATGCCCACGGGCGGCAGGACTCTGTCACACGCCGCCCGCGCTCTCGGCAGGGGCACAGCGCTGTTCTGCCCCCGCTCACAGCTCCCCTTGCCCAGACCCTTCTCTTGCTCTGCCCGAGTCAGGCCCGGTTGCTGGTGCCAGCTGCTGTTCCAGCCTGTCTCCCTCCCGTCCGCAAAGCAGCGCGGTGCTGCCGGAGCTTTTCCTCTCTCCGTGCTTTTGGGCAGCTGGCTGCGCTCGGGCTGCACAGCTGCAGAGGACATGGCGGAGCAGAGGTACTGTGTGGACTATGCCAAGCGGGGCACCGCGGGCTGCAAGAAGTGCAAGGAGAAGATCGTGAAGGGGATGGTGCGCATCGGGAAGATTGTTCCCAATCCTTTCACGGAGTCCGGGGGGGACATGAAAGAGTGGTACCATGTCAAGTGCATCTTTGAGAAGCTGGACAAGGCCCGGGCCACCACCAAGAAAATCGAAGACATCACAGACTTGGAGGGATGGGAAGAGCTGCAGGATGAGGAGAAAGAAATAATCAACAAGCACATCTCAGGTGAGGCACGAGGCAGTGCTCGGGGTCACTTTTCTCCTGACTTTCAAGTTATTCCAGAGGTTGTCACCCAGCCCTGCCTTTGGCATGAGATCCTCATGGGTTTATTTGTATGGCTTAGGGACAAAGTGTGTGCTGCTGCTCCGGTCCCTGTCTCAGCCCTGCAGGAAAGGGAAGAAAGGGTCACTTCTGCAGTGACACTCCTTGATTCACTTGTGATTGTGGGCAAGGCCTAGGTGATTTAATTCATGGACATATAAAACCCATGAGGAAGCATCAGTTATTTTCCATTTTCACCTTTTTCTGTGATCTTTAAGAAATTACATATTCTCCTAACTTTTTTTATCTGAAGAACATCCGAGTTTTTTTCTCCTCCAGTTCCCATTTCTTTTAAGGCTTTTTGGTCTGTATCATACATAATATGTTGAGGCTGTATGAGATTATTCCTGACTGCCCTTTTGAACCTTTCTGCTTTCCAGAAGCCAACTCCAAGACTGGAAGTACCCCGAAGAAAAAGGTCATAGTGCAGGCAAAGCTCACTGCCACGGGACAGCTGACCACAAAAGATCCACCAAAGAAGTTCTCTGGATTCACTGGTAAGAATTAAGAATTAAGAAACTGGGAAATCAGTTTCTTTTCATCTCAACATCAGAGATGTTTTAGCTTGAATCAGATCAGTAGGTTTTTATCTACAGATGATTTAGGTTTTGTCAAAACCTAGATGGTTTGTCAAAAGCTGTAGGTGCTTTCTTATGCTGTCAGTCTTCAAAGAACATCTGAAAAGATGTTGGAGTTTCCAGTATTCCCAAGGAAACAAAGGTTCTGCCATGACCCACGTTGTCAGGCTGACTCCAGCTGCCTGCATCCGTTGGCTCATTCCAGTCAAGCTGAGGGTACAGCTAAAATTATCCCACGTGGGGCTCAAAATCTGGAAAAAACTGCTGAGAGATTCCCAGTTGTGTTCATGGAAGGGAAAACTTGTCCTGAGGAGCAGCTGCCAGCAGGAGAGTCCCAGCTGTGAGCTCTGACTGACCTGACACCCACCTGGAGCTCTGAACTGCCCAGAGCCACAACACAGCCAAAGACATCACCTCCTGTAGGGGATTGGGACATATTCCCCCATTTCAGAAATTATCTTAGGGAAATATCTTGCTGTGAAGGGCTTAAGCTTATAAAGTAGGAAAAAAAAAATAAAACAGGCATCTGGAAGGAGAAATTCTTTTTCACCATGGTTTAATCATATTTTTCTGGTAGAATTAAGATCTAGGAAATTCTGGTGTAACGTGAAGGGTGAAAATAGTTTGAAGGTTTTTATAAAAGTAATAAATTTTAGCTTTGGAGCTTTGCCAGCACACTGGGATTGTTCCTAGCCTGCCAGGCAGAGGGAACTTCAACATTTGCTCTGTATTGTTAAAAAAATCAACTTGTGATGTGTTTGATGCAGCCAAGCCAAAGAATTCAGAAGATGCCCCTGCAGACTCTGCCCACAAGTCCAGCCTGTCTGCAAGCAGGTGTGATCCCAAGCACAAGGACTGCCTGCTGCGGGAATTCCGGAAGCTCTGTGCCATGGTGGCTGAAAAGCCAAGCTACAATGTGAAAACACAGATCATCCAGGACTTCCTCAGGAAGGGATCTGCAGGAGGTATGGCTCCTGCTTGGAATGCTCAGCCCTCTCTGAACCAGCCTCAAAGTCTGATTTCAAAAGGAAAGGTAGAATTAAAATCTGATTGTTGTGTGGTCCCGACCTTGTGCTGTGGTGATTTCTGAACTGTGGAGATAATATTTGGAAAGTGAACTCTTTAAATAGCAAATTCAGACAGAAATGTCTCACTCAGGTGTTGTAGGTGCCAAATTTAGTGCTGAGATTCAGATTTAGAGGCAAACTGTGGGTATTTCCCCTAAGAACCCCTTTCATGTGGAGCAAACAGAAGCCCCAGCTGTGGGTTTTACCCCCAGGGTTATGCAAATGGGCACAGCCAACCAGACCCTGGACATGAAAATAAATCCTCACAGTTACCACGTGCTTTTTTCTTTTCCCCAGATGGTTTTCATGGTGATGTGTACCTGACCATTAAGCTGCTGTTACCAGGTGTCATTAAAATAGTTTACAACTTGAATGATAAGCAGATTGTAAAGCTGTTCAGTAGGATCTTTAACTGCAACCAGGAAGAAATGGTCCGGGACCTGGAACAGGTGAGTGCAGACAGCAGCTCTCTTAATTTCTGCTGTTCAGCCCTTTGCTTATGGAAATTCTGTAATGGTTTGGGTTTTTTACTCCTTAGCTCGACCGTTAGAACGGGAGCTGGTTATTTATTTTGCCTTTCCTTGCCATTAGCTGTTTTCATAGCATTTTCTGCCATCTGGAACCTGTAGAAAATCATGTTCCAACAGAAAGCAGGATAAGAATTCACCTGGTAAAGCTTTAGGAAGCAAGACTAAAATTATCTAGGCGAGGTGGGCTGCATCTGTTTGTCTGAACTCCTTTGTCTGGCACATTCCTACGGAACTGATTTATATTACTCCTCCTGTACCATCACATACCAAAACCTGGGATTCAATCACAGACCTGTCACTGGCAGCTGCAGTTGGTTGATACAATTAAGCTGCTACAATTGCAAGTGCTCAGCTGTGCATTGAGTCCCTGTGCACCCTCTGATTCACTGCAAGCTGCAGAAAAGGGGAGAATTAGGTAATACAAGAAATTCTTTCATCTCTGTTCATTGCCTTGCTATGTACTGCCTTCTAGTGACATCACTAGCCTGTCCCACATCCTTGGATTTACAAGTGGATTCATCCTGAGGAAATAAAGGGTCTGTGCTGCTGCAGCAGTGAAAAATAGAGCCATGAGATGATGCTGGTACTCTTAAAATACCTTTTTTGGCAAATTAAACAGCTGAGCAGCTTCATGTGTTGTGGCAGCTTCCTTGAGTGTTTGATTCCCATTTCTTCATGCAATCCCAGAATCACTCCTGTCCTTTACCCTCACTGGAACCACGCTGAATCCCCAGTGGCATCCCCGTTCTCTGGCCGTGCCTCTCATCCACACCCTGGTTTTGTTTTTGGAGACAGGGAGACGTTTCCGAGACCGTACGGATCTTCTTTGAGCAGAGCAAGACTTGTCCTCCAGCAGCCAAGAGCCTCCTGACCATCCAGGAGGTCGATGAATTCCTCATCCAGCTGTCCAAGCTCACCAAGGAGGATGACCAGCAGAGTGTCCTGCAGCAGATCAGTCGCAGGTGAGGGAAGGAATCAGCCTCTGAAGGTTTGCCCAGACACTGGAGTGGTTCTCTACAAGCTTTAGTTGGTGAAAAATTAATCACGAGCCACAGAGACTGAACTTAATTAGCATCTGTAAGCTGCTGTTAGTGGTGTGATTGAGACACCTTGACAGCAGTGGAGAACATTTGTGGCTCTTGTTCATGCCAGAGAACTTCATCCCTGCCTGTCAGGAGAGTCTTCACTCAAACAAGTGATTTGCAATAATAGCCAAATGGTGTTTAGCTGTTAATTAAGTTGCTGTTCTTAAGTATGTCGGGAAAAGCCTTCAAGACATTTAGACAAAGATTCTTGGTCGGGTTCAGTTTGTATTGATCTGAGGCTGAGGATTTTACCATCAGTTACTCTTGATGAATTAATGAAGTAAATTTTGGAAGGTACATCAACACTGAGGCAGAATTAATGTTGGCATAAAGATGCTGGAAAGCCTTTTGGATATTCCCTTGTGCCTCTGAGGTGTCAGTATTATCGTGTATTCATTTGTGCTTAACCTTCCCTAAGGGAAGAACCTTTTCTAAAGACCTGGATGAGTTTCTTCTTTTCACCTGGAAAGTTGTTCAGTTCAATGTCCACCTTTGCTGACTCTTCTCTTCTTCAGGTGTACGGGCAACGACCTGAAATGCATCATCAGGCTAATTAAACATGATCTGAAAATGAATGCTGGAGCAAAGCACGTGTAAGTGTTCCTTTTCGTGGTGACATCAACCCAGAAATGGTCATTTCCTCAGGAGGCAGCAGCAGAGCTGAGGCTGATCGATGTTCCCCCCTCTCCTCAACGGGCTGCAGGTTGGATGCCCTGGATCCCAACGCCTACGAGGCGTTCAAGGCCTCGCGGAACCTGCAGGACGTGGTGGAGCGGGTGCTGCAGAACCAGCAGGAGGCCGAGAAGGTGCCGGGGCTGAAGAGGACCCTGAGCGTGCAGGCCTCGCTGATGACCCCGGTGCAGCCCATGCTGGTAGGCTGGGTCCCTCCTGCCAGCCAGGCACGGGGCCGGGAGCCCCACCTGGAAGGGTCAGGAGCCAGGGCAGTGCTGCTGCAGTGTGGGCTGAGAGGTGTTCAGTGCCGGTTTAGAAAGCATCTCCTACCACAGGGCCAAGTCCTTGCACCTTCAATGCCACTGCCAAGCTAAAACCTTGCCTTACTTTCAGTCTTTTATTTGCTGTCTTTGCAGCAGTTGATCCTTTCTCTGGAAATAGTGTAAGCTTTCCAGTGGATTAGAGATTCAAATAAGTTTGGCTTTTTGTGTGAACAAAGCGGAGTTAAATATTTGCTTCTGGGCTGAGCACACTTCTACAAAAGGCACAGTGCACATTTTGAAGCATTTGGAGGAGATAAGCCCTGAACAGCTGTAATTATCTGGGCCCATGCAGGTGATTCTAAGGGAATCATTAAGGAAAACTTTGCCTCGCTAGCAGAGGTTCTGGACAAAAAGCTCTACAAAGGGATTCACTGTAGCTCTTTGATGAACTTAGGTGAGAGTAGCTTTATTTTCCATGTATCGCCTGAGCGTTGGGACCCTCTCTCCCCAAGGCTGAGGCCTGCAAGTCCATCGAGTACGCCATGAAGAAGTGTCCCAACGGGATGTACGCCGAGATCAAGTACGACGGCGAGCGCGTGCAGGTGCACAAGAACGGGGATCACTTCAGCTACTTCAGCAGGAGCCTCAAACCCGTGCTCCCCCACAAAGTAAGCACTGCCTCATCCCTTGTGCCAGCTCCCCCACTGCATTCCCAGTCGTTTCCTTCGTAGGCAAGGAGGATTCCATCTCTTGGAGACTTCTTTGTAATTTATATAGAAGAATCTGGAAAAGCGACATTTAATGTTGTAATCGTTTAATCTTGGTGCAGATTAAGAGCTTGAAACTAAAGTTCATCTGTCCGCTGTGGAGTCCTCTTTATGCACTGCATTTTGGGAGCCTTGGTGCCAGTTGGGTGCCTTGGTTCTGTTTATTAAGGCCTCATTTTCCTGCCTGTAGACTGCTGTGGGTGCCATAGAAGTGCAGATGTGCCACATGTGCCTCAGATACTTGTGGAGAAAACACCTGCATTGGAGTGCATCCCTCTCTTCAGCCAGTTATTTTTCTTCTCTTTTCCCAAGGTAGCCCATTTTAAGGACTTCATCCCCCAGGCTTTCCCTGGTGGGCAAAGTATGATCCTGGATTCAGAAGTTCTCCTGATTGACAATAAAACTGGCAAGCCACTTCCTTTTGGGACTCTTGGTGTGCACAAGGTAAAAAAAAAAATTAAATAAAAATGCTTTGTTGTGTTTGGAGGCTGTTACTCTGCTGACTTAAACACAGTCTGTTATCACAGGGTAATTTCAGAGCTCTGGTGCTTGTTAGAGCATCTGGGAAACAAAAAAAAAGATCCCTGAGAAGGCTGATACTGAAAAGCCACTGCTCTAATACAGTAGATTTGATATTAACCTGATCACAGCCACATTAACAAAACTTCATCTCAAGATACTAAAATATTAATTTTAAATCAGTATTACAATAACACTAAAAAAGAAATCTTTGGAAAATCTTGCAGTTCTGTCATTGTTGCTCATGGCTCGAGCAATGTGTGGCAGCCTGGGAGACCGCAGGGATGCAGTGATTATTCCACATGAGTGTTATGTAGTGCTTGTGTCTAGACTGAATGGGGGTGAGGAAGAGGACAGGAAAATGAAAATTAAACTATAACTGCATAAGTTAAAAGTAGCCATTAATCTGCTGTCTCTAGAAATGTGTTGGGTTTTTTGCAGCAGTAGTGACAGATGTTGCACTGCCCAAAGTCATTAATATTTTTAGCATTATTTCCCATTCCTAGGAAGTGAACATTTTTTATCTACTTAGCTTGTGCTTGGACACATTCAGTGTAAATCTTAATTCTCAGAAGACTTCTTTTAGAAGAAGCCTAAGCTTATACCTAAAATATTACAGAGATAAAAATCCATCCGTTTGTTTTTATGACTTTTCTAAAACTGCTGTGACCGCAGAATTCTCTTAACCGATGTTAACCGTGTTTCAGAAAGCTGCTTTCCAAGATGCCAACGTTTGCCTGTTTGTGTTTGACTGCATCTACTTCAATGACATCAGCCTGATGGACAGGTGTGTCTGGCAGGGGGAGAGTGGCTGGGCTGGATTCCCGGGATGAGCTGCCTGGAAAACCCCACTAATGCAGAGAGACCAGTTCACCTGGGCTGCCAGGCTGGCCACTGGCTGTGAAATCAGGGCTGCAGGGCAGGGACCTTGCCGTGCCAAGGAGTTTCACTGTGGAGCTCCTCTTGCTCTCCAGAATATTGGGATTAGCTGCGTCTCAGCTGCTCACCTTACGCCCTCTAAACACACTATTAACATGGAATTTCTACTTTATCACTTCCTGGAGGAAAGTAAGAGCTAGTTGCCCTCTGTGGGACTCTCTAGGGTGAATGGTTTAATGACTGAAAGAGCTTTTTTCAATGTTCCTGTTGGGATTGCTGCTTGTCCCTCATTACCCCTGCCCTGCTCCAGGCCCCTGTGTGAACGGCGCAAGTTCCTCCACGACAACATGGTGGAAATCCCCAACCGCATCCTGTTCTCGGAGATGAAACACGTCACAGTGAGTCCAGTGTGCCCTTACAGCCCTAACCCTGCTCCTCCACCACTTGGCTCTTTTTTTATGATGAAGTCTTCAAATTCACCCCTGCCACAATGGTTCTGCCTCTGTTCTGTGTGCAAGACTGCTCGAGTTGTATTCCCATCTTGTGCTGGCCCCGTCCCGTTCAGTACAATCTTAACTTGGATATCTCAGGGTTTTTTGGCTTGTTAAAGATTTTCCAGCCATTGTCACTCTGACACTGCTAGGAGGAGCTAAAGCCTGCTGTCACTCAGTCTGTGAGTGAAGGGAGCCAGGCTGCAGCCACTTCCCAAGCTGGCAGCTTCAGGTGCCACACGGGCCTGAGACATCCTGGCTGCTAAAACCTCCATTTAGGCACCAGCATGCTGAGGTTTTGATTATGCACAAGCCTGATGTCCCGTTATTTTTCCCCATTGCTACTGGTTTCTGTGGCACCTTGGCTTTGGTGGAGAATGCGTGGACATTTTGGGCAGAAGAAGGTTCCTACGTCCCAAGGCAGGTGGATAGGGAAGGAAGCAGGCGCTGCTGGCTGAGCAGATCTGATATGGGACATACTGGGACACAGCCAGTGAGGCAGCCACATCTCTGAGGGGTATTTTTTAACCAAACAGACCTTCTCTTCTGGGGACATATTCCCAGCTTAGTCACTGGATGTGCAGCAAAGAGAGCATACATAGGATTCTCCTTGGAAAAGTATTATGAAATTACCCGTTCCTCCCTCTGCAGTTGCTTTGGGTTTAGTGCACCACTGCTCCAAACAAAAGGCCTGAAGACCTCAGCGCTTTTTGCAGTCCTCAGCTAACCATGATCCCTCTCCTTTCCAGAAAGCTGCAGACCTGGCAGACATGATCACCCGAGTGATCCGGGAGGGGCTGGAAGGGCTGGTGCTGAAAGATATAAAGGCAAGTTCACATTCACTCTGTGCTAGAGTGAGCTGGGAGCTGGGGAATGACAGCAGCCACAGTCAGCTCTGAGACAGAATCACACACTGAGCAGTCTTGAAACACCTCTGGGTTCCTCTCAATGCTGACATCCAGTCTAAGCTGCTCCTCCTGCTGTGCTCAGGGGCTGCTGAGCTGGGCAAAGGCCAGGGCTGTCTGAGGAGCTGCTGCCCACCAGGGCATCTCTCTGAGGGGGTTCTGCCTTGCTTTGCACAGGGTAATTATGAACCAGGGAAACGCCACTGGCTGAAGGTGAAGAAGGATTATCTCAACGAGGGGGCGATGGCTGACACAGCTGACCTGGTGGTGCTGGGGGCTTTCTATGGACAAGGCAGTAAAGGTGGGTGTGGAGCTGGCCTAACTCAGAGATCTGTCTGTTCAGGGAGCTCCCAAGGTTTTTCCTGCTCCAGGCCTCCAGAATGAGAGTGGCTGGAGCAGTGGTTACATGCTGCAGCCTGCCATGTGCTTGCTGTGGGTTTGCTGTGGGTTGGTTGGCACAGCAGAGCTGGAGGTGTTGGCCTGGGCTGTTGCACAGTGCAGGGGCTTTGTTCAGCTTTGTGAGTGGCCCTGCGACCATCATCAGCCCAGGCCCCTTTGACTCCCAAAGGTGGAAAAGGGTTTTGGCTCTGAAAAGCTGGGGCTTGTCCTGTGGAAGGTGTGAGCCCCGCGCTGTCCCTGTGCAGGTGGGATGATGTCCATCTTCCTCATGGGCTGCTACGACCCCAAGAGTGAGAAGTGGTGCACTGTGACCAAGTGCGCCGGTGGCCACGATGACGCCACCCTGGCACGTCTGCAGACAGAGCTGGACATGGTGAAGATCAGCAAGGTGAGAGAGGAGCCAAGATGTAGTGGGTTGACCGTGGCTAGGTGCAAAGTGCCCACTCAGTCACTCTATCACTCCCCTCTCCTGCCGGGCAGGGGAGAATAAGCTGGAGCACGGCCAGTAGGGTGAGATAAGGCAGTTTTATTGCAATATGAAGCAAAGCGTAAAGCAAGGTCTGCGCGCGCGAGTGAAAGAGGAGAAAAAAAACAAAGGGTCATTCTCTACTTCCCGTGGGCAGCGATGTCCGGACACCTCCCGGGAAGCAGGGCCTCAGCACGTGTAACGGCTGCTCCAGAGGACAGTCAATGAAAACACACGAGCGTCCCCCCTTCCTCCTCTCTCCCTTAGCTTTTATATCTGAGCTGCCATCACATGGTATGGAATATCCCTTTGGCTAATTTGGGTCAGCTGGCCTGGCTGTATCCCCTCCCAGGATCTTGGCCACCCCCATCCTCTTCGATGGGGGAAGGAACATCAGAGGGACAGTGCTGCCCGGCAGTAGCCAAAACACTGCCCTGTTATCAGCACCCATCCAGCTACCAATGCACAGCACAGCACCGTGACGGCTGTGAGCTTTACCTTGATCAGACCCAATACACAAGGGATGCTCAGCAAAGGGCTCAGCTGCCCTGGAGGTGGTGCTTCGCTGCAGGGTTGAAGTGCCCTGCCAGGAATGAGTCGGAGTTAAAGCACAACAACCACTGATACGGGTGAGGTGTCAGTGCAGCCAGCTCCGGGATGAGGCACTGCCTGGGATCTGCACCCAGACACTGAGTGGGAAGCCAGGCACCAGCTGTTCCCCGCTAGGACAAAGTTCCCTTGGGAAGATAACAGTTCTTTTATGTGGATTTTTGGGCGTGTTGTGATTGGCAAAGGCAGTCACTAGATGGGGCTGTGGGAGGGAAGTGCTCGGTCAGACTCTGGTCTGGCAGCTCCATAACCTGGAGTTGGAGTTGAGATTTCTGTGAGTGACTTATCTTGCTTTAAAAGACTGGACAAATAAACAAAGAGCTGAATTTTTATATTAACTTGACATCCTGAATGCCATTTGCATCAAGGTTGTATAATCTTAAAAAAACCCATGTTTTACACAAATCACAATTGGAGCAACTGTTCTTGTTTCACACACAGAATGACAGGAATTGAGGGCTGTGTTTCAGGCAATATTTGTGATTTTCTGGATGAGAGAAACTGCTGCAGATCAATGCAAGTTTCACCCATGCAAAGGCAATGTAATACCTCTATGCTGCTCTGCTTCTAGGTTGTATTTCAGCAGCTTCTTTTGTAGGATTAGGCTTATGCATGATGATAAGTGTTAATCATTTTAATTTTGTGCTTTTAATTTATAGGATCCTAGTAAAATTCCAAGGTGGCTAAAAATTAACAAAATTTACTACCCAGACTTCATTGTCCCAGATCCAAAGGTAAGTGCTCTCATAATCATTTAACATTTCCCAGCCCTTTATTCTGCAATCTTCTATAAATCCTTTAGAAGGACAACTTAGAAGTTGTCTCTGTTACAAAATGAATCTCCATCCTTGGAACGGGAAATTAAGCACAAGTTTTTATCTCTCAATCTTGCAGGTGCATTTGAGGCTAAGAGCTTCATGAAGAAATCACACCTACAGCAGTTTTGGGAAATATTCTTGTGCATTAAATCCCTTCCAGAAGTGAGCTTACTTTAAATTTGAGATATGAGAAATCTGACTTAAAATGGTTGAAACACAGCTGCAGTCCAAAAGTTGCCGTTGTTGTAGGGAATGTGTCAGTGTATGTGTTATTTAGAAATTGGCATTTTGTGTTAGTGAAGGACCTCTGGCTTAGTGAAAAAGTCGGTTTTTCTGGTGAAGGTGACCAGGAAGGTCACTCTGTGTATATGGAACTGTGCTGGGGTGGAGAGTGAGTGGGGATGGGAGGCTTCAGAGCTGGCTCCTGCGGGATCGTGGGGATGTGACGTGGCTTCCTCCCCGCTGTGTTTAGAAAGCCCCAGTGTGGGAGATCACCGGGGCCGAGTTCTCCAAGGCCGAGGCGCACACCGCGGACGGGATCTCCATCCGCTTCCCGCGCTGCACCCGCATCCGCGACGACAAGGACTGGCAGACGGCCACCAACCTGCAGCAGCTGAAGGTGGGTCAGCACAGGGCCCTGCGGCACGGGGAGAGCAGCTTCTGGCACCAGTCCGTGCTCCAGAGACAAATCACGCAGCAGGGCGTGCCCTGAGGGCACCTGCTGCCTGTGAGGCACCTTCCATTTTCCCTTCGTGCCAGGCTCGGGCTGCACTGTTCTGCTGTGGAGCCCTCTCAGGTTCCTTGAGCTGTCCGTGTTGTTGTGCCCTGTCAGGGAAGGCTGTGCTGGCAGCTGGTTCCATCAGCTCTGGTGACAGGGTGAGGAATTGCATTCCTCAGAGGTGATCACAGAATGATCTAGGTTGGAAAAGACCTTTTGAGATCATCAGGTCCAACCTACGACCTAACACCTCCTCATCAACTAAACCATGGCACNCCAGTTTTATTTTACAGTCTGTGCTCCAGAGACAAATCACGCAGCAGGGCGTGCCCTGAGGGCACCTGCTGTCTGTGAGGCACCTTCCATTTTCCCTTCGTGCCAGGCTCGGGCTGCACTGTTCTGCTGTGGAGCCCTCTCAGGCTCCTTGAGCTGTCCGTGTTGTTGTGCCCTGTCAGGGAAGGCTGTGCTGGCAGCTGGTTCCATCAGCTCTGGTGACAGGGTGAGGAATTGGATTCATCAGAGGTGATCACAGAATCACAGAATGAACTGAGTTGGAAAAGACCTTTTGAGATCATCAAGTCCAACCTATGACCTAACACCTCCTCATCAACTAAACCATGGCACTGAGTGAGACATCCAGTACACGGTGACTCCACCACCTCCTTGGGCAGACCTTTATTCTCTCCATGCTCACTCGGTTTCCCGTCAGTTGCTGAGACTGGGAGAGGCCTTTGGGAAGTGCCTGTGGGTATCCTGGGGCACAGGGGCCGCGTGCCACCTGCCAGGAGCCCTGGGCTGCAGCCACCCCCTCACCCTGCTGTGCTGAGGGGAAGGGGCCGGGTGCCAGCCCCGGCAGTGGGAGAGCTGAGAGAGCTCTGTGCTCAGGGGAGTTGCTGCAGTTTGGTGCTGGCAGCAGCTGCCAGGGCTGCTCCTGCCATGGGAAGCAGGAGTGGTGCAGCCCCCCAGGGCCTGTCAGGATCCCTGGGGGGAGGAGAGAGGAGCAAAGCCCTCTGCAGATGGGCCATTCCCACAGTGAGCACTGGGCACTGCTCCTTCTTCAGGCTCTGGTCAATCAGGCTCTTGCTCTGTGGCAGATGATGGGGATGTGGCTTCTGTTCCTGCCTTTGTGGCTTCCCTAAATGCCTGATGCAGGGAGCTGGGACAGAGTTGTCAGGAAAATGGGTGCAGGAAGAAAAAGCATCTGAGCAAACACTTCAGGGGGGAGAAAACCAGAGCAGTCTCTGCATCACAGCTCGTGTCCAGTGCCACACACGATCAGTGCTCTGTTTCTGCTGGGCAGGAGCTGTACCAGCTCTCCAAGGAGAAGGCTGATTTCAGTGTTGTGGCTGGGGAGGAAGATGAGTCCACAGCTGGCAGCAGTGGAGAGAATGATGGGAATTCCAGGTCTTCCACACCTCACAGCAGTATTAAGAGTCCCCCAAGCAAGTCACCTGCAAAAGCCCAGAAGGCAGAAGGTAAGATGAGGGTGAGAGGAGCCTGGGGCTGTGTCCTCTGTGCTTGGGGCAGGCTGGCTCTGGGTCCTTGCCTTCTGTCATTGCCTTGATGATCCCACCTTTCACACGGATCTCGGGGATAATGGGAAAGCTGGTCAGATCCTTGGTTTGGCCCAGTATGAACTGAGTAGCCACAGCTCTGCGATGTCCTGGGATTGGGAGTAGATGGATGGAAACAGCTCTGATGATGCTGTTCAGGTTGGTGTTGGCTGCTCCCATTCCTGCAGGTCACAGCCCTTTGATTAGACATTGTTGGCCCTGAGCCAGTATTTAATTTGATTTGGATGGAATTCATGTGTATAATGGGACACGTGGTTGGAGGTGCTTTCCAGGTAAATTGAGCTGGAACGTGAAGCAGATTGCTGAGCAGTTTCACCGAGGGCAGAGTGGTGACAGCACGGAGGGCAGGTGGCAGCAGCAGCCTGGGAAAATGTCCAGTAGAAAAATGTCCCTTATAGTGACAGCAATCATGGATTTTTNCTGGGGGCAGGAGGCTGCCCCGCACCATTTCCAGGAGAAAAATGTCCCTTACTAGTGACAGCAATCATGGATTTTTCCAAAAAGAGGGGAGGAAACTTTTCCCTTCTGCTCTTTACTCTCTCCCCCCACGTTAATACACAACCAGTATCTGGACAGAGCACACACATAAACCAAATTTTTGTTTTTAGAGAGCAAAGGAGTCACTGGATCCCCTCAGAAATCCGAGGAGAAACGAGGGGAGAAAAGAAAAGCGTCTGAGATGGAGGACAACGGAAAAAAGGTACAGTCAGCACCCAGGGGGCCGGGGGAAGCCGAGGCAGTTGTTGTCTGTTCACTTCCCTTCCAAGGAACATTTTGCCCAAGCCCCGCTTCTCCTCTCCCCCTCAGCAGCCGCTGCTGGACATTTTCACGGGGGTGAAGCTGTACCTGGCGCCCTCCGTGAAGGACTTCGCCAGAATCCGCCGCTACTTCATCGCCTTCGACGGGGACCTGGTGGCCGAGTTCGACACGGCCTCGGCCACCCACGTGCTCGGGGACATCGAGGACAACCCCGGCGCCCAGCGCGTGACTCCCAGGTGGATCTGGGAGTGCATCCGGAAGCGCCGGCTGCTGGCCCCGTGCTAGCAGAGGAACAGCTGGGAAGGGGAGGTGGAAGGAACGGGGAGATCCCTCCAGGGAGAGGGAGATAGGCAGGAAGTGGCCTCAGAGGCGGCTGCAAGATCCAGAGCAACCCGATGGAATGAATTAAAAAAACTCTCTGAAGAAATGGCACTGCTGAATCCCATTTTCCTGCCCATATTGTAGACCACTGCCCCTATCCAGGTGCTGGTTTAGTCTCCTTGGGCTTTTAAAGTTTAGGTATTTTTATAGATAAAGAAATAAAACTGAAGCAGCTTCTCCTTTGCTGTCAGGACTTATTTTCCAAAGCTTCTTCTCTTCCTGTTCAGGAAGACAGACCACCCGCTCTGTGGGACTCTGGCCTGTAGTGCCAAGGTCATTTGTGTTGTCACGTAATTTTTTCCTCCCCTCAACCTCTTCTGTACCCCCCACTAACAAAGCACCTGGGATCCCAATTTCTGGCTGAGGTCCAGCAGTAGCTGTAGGATCTCTGCTTGTAACAGTCAGAAACAAAGTTAACTAAATCACATTTCAACTTTATTATAAAATTATAAACCAAACTTCTGTACCAAAACTAGTAAGTTTAACCATCATCGTACCAGAGGATTTAATAGTGAATAACATGCCCTTTCAAGTAGAATATTAACTTTTAAAATCTTTAAACAATGTACAGTGTACATAAAGCACATAAATATTTCCATTTACTTTATTAGTTCAGAACATTATATTCCTTTGGATCATTAATCAGTTTCCTCCAGGTTTTGATTTTCCTTTAAAAACAACTCACTCATATCCCTAAGTAGAGAATCCATTTTTACAAGGGAAACAAGAAGAGTCCTCCCTTCACAAAGCACATTTTGGAGTCACAGGGTGGGTGGATCTTCTCACCCCTACAATTCAAGGCATTGATCTGCAGCTTGATTTATCTGCTGTAGAAAATAAGCCTACCCTCTACAAGGAAAAGTACATCTACCCACAGGGGAATAATCTTCTTCCTGCTAAATTCCCCCAGCCCTGAGTTTATTGAAAAATATGACAACATGACTTTTCACAGTGAATTTCCTAAATGATGCTGTTCAGCACTCTGTATTCCTGCAGCTCTTGGAGGGCCCTGTGCCTGCTCCAGAGTAAAGAGTCACTTCTTACCTGCCCTTCTCTCTGTCATGATGCACTGACTTGCTCAGTTTGTTCTCATGCTGGAACCTGTTAAACCTTAAGGATTAAAGAACAACCTGACCTGGGACAGAGGTAGAACTCAGAATGCTGAGTTCAGTGAACTGCAGCTGCATTTTTGTGGAGTTTGAGACCACCTCAGCAGCGCCTCTCTCCTGCTGCCTCCTGAGCCATGGATTTCTCCTCTCAGGTGCTGTTTTGGCTGCAGCTCCCAGAGCACTCCCTGCAGCTGAGCTGCTGCTCCTGGATGTGTCCCTGTTGAGGAACACACAAGGTGAACGTGCTGCTGGCATTATTGCCACTGCACAGGAGCTTTGCTGCTGTCCCTGGAGCTGCACTCCAGGGGTGTGAGGGGACACTGGGCTGGTGCTGTTCTCTGCTGGCAGCCAGGCTGGAACAGGAGCCCTCCCCTGTCCCCACAGGCAGACAGGAAAGCTCTGCAGCACAGGTACAATCCCTGGTGATGACACTGCAGGCATCAGGAGGCTGGAGCTTGGCTCAGTAGCAGCCAAGGGCCCTGGATGCCTGCAGGCCACTGAGGGGAAAAGACACCAGTTACAGTCACCTCCAGCAGGAGCTGCCAGGCTCCTCCAGGAAGTCTCTTCCAGCTGAACACCCTGCCCAGGAGAGCTGTCAGGGACCAGGCCACAGACTCTCTCCCCAGCCTCACCAGCAAAAGGACAAAAGATGAGCAGTGGAAGGTAACAGAACTGTAAAACTGAGCACTGGGGAGGATGGGCAGAGCTGATCTGCAGTGGAGATTGCTCATGGATCCAAGGGAGACAAAGGCTTTCTTCCGTGGTTCCCTTCTAAAAAAAGAAAAAGTCACCTGTACCTAAATATGATTGTGTAGCAGTGGAGTCCTCACTAAACCCTGGGGAAGACTCAAGCCTTGGATTTGTAGCTCCCTCAGCAAGTGAAGGCAGTTCGGTTTGAACCCCACTTCTGGCACGTGCTGTGAAGTCAAAGTTGACAAAATCAAACCAGAAACCTCCCTCTGGCACAGAAACAAAAACCCAGCACACAGGGCAAGGCTGAGCCTTCCCAGCCTCCCTCCTCGACAGTTTTCAGTAACACAAAGACAACCCTGATACAAAATTACACATTTTTCCACAATTGCACTAGGCTGAAATTAGGGAAAGCAAGGGCGGTCTGCCTGTCCTGCAAACATAACAACTTTACATTAAATTAAAAATAAAAGTAAAATTAACAAGCACAGTGACATTTTAATCTTTGAAAAATCAAGTTGTTGCTGGGTGTAGCCTGAGCAGCAAAACAAAGGACACTTTTTGAGACCCCAGTTCACTTTTATTATTCAGAGGAAAATACAAAGCCTCTGGAGCTGATCTTCCTGGTGGAAAGGTGGGCATCCATCTGTCCTCAAATTATCCTAGGATGGAGGTGGTTAATGATTGCTGGCAATGAGCTCCAAGGAGTCCAGGCACTGTGGTGTAAAGCACGATGGTGGGACGAGCAGAGTCGGGCATGGCTTGAGCAGAGCAGCTTTCCCCAGGCTTCCTCCTCCCCTCCCTTGCAGCGGGGTCCACGCTGATCTCCAAGGTTACACCTGCAGGGACGTTGGCCCCCTCCCCAAGAGCACTGAGGCTTTAAGGCAGCGGCAGCCCTGACCCCAGAGGCACCCTTAGGTCCTGAAGACGTGCACGGCCCTGATCACGTACTGGCGGCAGATGGGGCACTCGCTCATGCGCTTCCCGCACTTGGTGCACGTCACCATGTGCCCGCATTCCAGCAGCACGCAGTCGATGGGAGCATCCATGCAGATCCTGCACAGGTTGTCCTCGGTGCTGGGGGGCCCAGCACCACCTGAGGGGACAGGAGAGCACGGATTGGTCACACAAAGGGAGGTTTGTGCAGTCCGAGTTGGCTCTGCTGAAGGGATTCCCTCAGGGACAAGGTCTGCAAAGGAATTCCCCTTGTGGCTGCTCCATCAGCTGGCGAGGAGCAGAAGTTTTAGCTTTTACACAGTGATTTCTGTGAGATGGAAACAAATACCACTGAGATTCTCAGCAAATGAAGCAACATGGGTCTCTCTTCACAAGTAACAGCACAAGAGGAAACGGCCTCAAGTTGTGCCAGAGAGGTTTAGATAGAAATTTTTCCTAATACCCATTTTCAAAAGGGTTGTCAAGCTCTGAAACAGGCTGCTCAGGGCAGTGGTGGAATAAACAACCCAGAAGAGATTTAAAAGCCAAGCAGATGTGGCATTTGGGGACATGGTTTAGGGGTGGCCTTGGCAGTGCTGGTTGGACTTAATCTTGGAGGGTTTTTCCCAATAAACAACTCCACAATCAAAGATCTCACTCACCAGTTTGATCGTCAGTGTCCAAAACTGCAACAGAAGAAGAGAGAGGGATTTGGTGAGAATCTCAGAAGCTGGGATAGAAGTGTTACCAGGCAGGGGCTGAACACCCTGAGGGAATTGCTAAACCAAAACTGCTTTTTGCTGATCACCATGGGAGGCTCAGGCTGGGCTCTGATCAGGACAGGTTCAACACCTGGCAAGAAACGTTCTCCTATACTGAGCTTACACAACAGCTAAAGCTTCCCAGAGATAAGGGATCCAAAGGGATGTCTCAATTTTTAAGACAGCCTTGGAATGTGTGCAGAGTTTGGCTTCCCAGTGCTGCACCTGCAGCAGCCCCTTGTGCCAGTTGCTCTGCTGTTACACAATCACCAAATGGTTGAGCACAGACACACAGTGAGTGAAAAGGATAAACTGCATCAAAAGCACAAGATAATGAAAGAATATAACCCCAAAGCTGGTGTCTTAAATCTTGGCTCATCCATAGAGGACAAAGCCTAGAGAGATGTGTTTAAGAAAACAACACTGCTTTGGACAGCACTGAGAAACAAACATATGAAACCAAAGTGATAAAGTAAGTTTCTCTTGTAAGTAATTTACAAATACGTGTCTTTTTAAAGAAATCCCTCAGAAGTGCAAACTGGCACCTGGAAAATCGAGCCAGATATATTCTTTATGCACCTGTGTCCCCTCACAGCCACCTGTGCAGGCCCACCATGTGCAGCAGGAACACTCTTGTGGCAGAGTGCAACCCCAGCTCCCCACAGCTGGGCAGCCCTGGCAGCCACTGCCCTGAGCACATGCCCTGAATGTCCCAGCTGCTCTTTGGTGGCAGTTTCCTGCCTGGGCAGGGCATTTCCCTGCTGGCTTTGCCAGGTACCGTGAGCCAAAAGATAAGAGCTCACCCCAGCACACCCAGGTGTGTACAGGCACCCACCAGCTGTCGTGAGGGTGAGGCAGTGCCCAGTGGGATCTGCCAGGGCCATCACAACACCGGGGTGAAGGACACACAGCCCTCGTGCTGCTGCTGCAGGGCAGTGCCTGTCCAGAGCTTCCACAACTCTCTCCTCACACAACAAGGAGTGGTCAGCAGAGTCCAGCTCCCGTCAATCTCTGTACAAAACACTCCCTCCTTCCTCCTCACTCTGCTGCACCAGAAACGTAAGGTAAGTTCTATTTCCTTGTACCGCTGTCCATAAAAAGGCAACACCTGGAAAACAGGCACACCTTTGCTAAGTTTCTTACCCAGATGCTGAAGGTCCTTCTCTCTGTAGAGGCGAGTGACCCTCTCCAGCAGCTCCCACTTCTCACAGCAGCCTTTGTAGTTGACGAAGTTGCGGGCGAGGATTTCCTTCAGCTGCCGCACGGAGAGCGCGTTGATGTCCCCGATGCTCGTCAGGTCCGACAGGGAGGCCTTCCTGCCCAGCACCAGGTTATCCTCCGAGTCACTGGACTGGGAGGGAACACAGAGGGAATCATTCTTGCCCTCAACACCTTGAACTACAATTTCAATCAACTTTCAGCACGTGCATTAGCAGGAATTCAGGTTCGGATGTACAGGTAAGTGGCTGCTCTGAATTTATCTACCAGAAACACAGATCTTGAGACAGAACTAAATAATTTCTATTATGGTGTCCAAGTGACGCCAGTTCTTTCTGTACGTGGAGGACAAGATGATGCCATAGAAAGGGCTGATTGGTTTTGGTCAGTCTCAGTTACTGTTCATCTCTGGTAGCAAATCCAGCCTAGGAAACCTGGTATTCCTGTCATGGAATTCCAGCACACACAAACCTGTGTCTCATCCTCTGCCACTGCTTCTTCTGCTGCATTCTCAGCTGCTGTTCCACGGGCTGGGCTTGGAGGCACATGACCATTGGCCTGGAAGAGGAAATAAAGCTCTCACCAGCTGTGGGTTTCTGGAGGGAAATCAACTCCAGGGCAGGGCCAGTGCAGTCCCTGACCTCTGGAAGGACAGGGGCAGGACAAGGCACAAGCCAGGCACACTCACAGAGGGTTTTCCCTGTGCAGCACTTAGACCAACAAAGTAACACCTGCTGAAGCTGAACCTTTAAAGCCCCAATACTGAACTCCAGGCTGGATCAGGAGGAGACCAAATTTATACATCAAATTTACACACCAAATTTATACACCGAATTTGCCTGTGTATATATGCAGTTGTTCCCTGATGTTACACTGTGCTGTGCTGTGATGTCAGGGCTCTCAGTGCAAGACTCTGCAGAAGCCTCCTTGAACAAGCTCAGATCTTCACAGAAACCAGGCAAACACCTCCTCAGGTGGCTTCTGGAGTGGGCAAACAGGAGACACCGAGTGAGGGAGCAGCAGCAACAGGGCTGGATAAGAAAAGCTGGGCAGTTGCCTTGAACACTTGATCAAATGAGCAGTGTAATTTCAGCTGACTCACTCCCAGCAGCCACTGTTCCCTCTGGTGTCCTCCTGACAAAAAGACTGTAACATTACCAACCTACTTATCCACGTGGGGACTTGTTAATATTTACAGAGCCCAAGAATAAAAGTCAGGATCAAAGAGCCTGAACTGCAGCAGGATGTCATGCAAGTCCAGACAAGAAGCTGAAATGTATCATGGGGCAGTGAGGGCAGACAGCAGAGCTGGTAAAAACTGGAATGGCAATATCCAGAAAAGCAGGGAATGAAAATGCCTTTTAATGATTTGTAAAAAACATTCTCCCAGGAGAACTCTTCCTTTGAACTAGACATATCTGCTGAGGAAGCAGAAGGTACACACGTTTTCACAGCTCTGGCCCACAGGGAACTGAATACACCCATTAACTCTGTAACAGGACAAGGAGCAGATGTCAAACACTGAGTAAACTTCCCTTAGCAGAGAGCAGAAAGACAAACAAAGCAAGGTCAATAAAAAATAATTAAGCTCAAATGCCCCTGCCAAGGTTCATCAGAACTGCAGGTTCACCATAAACCAAGACTTGGCAACAGACTCAGGGTTTGTCTTCTATTGATCTGAGTGCAGGAGACACCAAAAACCTCACCCATCCCCAACACCTCTGAACAGTTCCTGCTCCAAAATTGCTTTAGACTGTGCTTGTTATGTGGCACAGGAATTAAAGAACAGTATCAACTGTTTAATTACACCTACAAACACGTGTCAGAAGTCATCAGCAAGTACCAAAGGAAGCAGTCACAGGAGCATCTTGTGGCAATGCAAGTGTGAACCAGAGCACCAGAGAAAACACATCCCAGAGCAGTGATGATGTTCTGAGAGTGAATATTCCATATATTCAGCGCTGCCCACCAAATTCAATTCCATAATGAATGGCACATCAAAGTTAGTGACAGCAAGTCACAACTTTACACAGCAAAACCACATGCAATATCCTAGTAGTTAATCCAAAAATAACTAGGATATATCTCAAAAATAGAGATGAATGAGTTTGCAAAAGATGGTTCTGGCCAGAGACTGTACCTGTTGGTGTTCCTGAGCTTCTGAACTTGAGATGGGATCTGCAGACACTGAGGACTCATCTTGTGAGGTAGAAGAGGCCAGGGTGGTTGGGGGGCGACTCACAAAGTCTTGCTGTCCACGGGCACTGGTATTAAATGTGTTTGTTCTTATCTGATCTTCCTGGGTAATTGCAGGCTGCTGGCCAAGGATCAGGAATACCAGGTCCTCCTTTTCACGACAGAACTCTGTGGAAATCTCATGGAGGGCCAAGTAATCTCGCAGATCCTTCACCTTCATCTTGATCAACTCCTCCCGCTGAAAAGCCGTGGCTCGGAAGCGCTGGCAGAGGTGGCAGAGCAGGGGCCCACCTTCGGGCTGGCTGGAGCAGGACGTGCAAAAGTTCTTCTTACAGTCCAAGCAGATGTGCTGGGAAAGAGAGGGGGAAGGAATCAGGCCCATCCCGTGCCCCGTGCCAGCGGGACACGGCGGCCGCAGGCAGCGCTTCCCTCCTGTCCGGAGCCAAAGGAAGCAGCAGCTGCTCTTAAAGCACAGCCAAAATCTTCCAATTCATGAAAAAGTGCCAAGTAGTTACCCATGTTCCTGGAGGAGGAAAAGGATTGATCCCTGAGCAATCACCACGCTTCTCACAGTTCCTAGAGGAGCCCCAACTCCCACTCCATTTACCCAGAAGGAAACATGATATCCTTACAGGATTCCCTCAAACAACAGGAATTTTCTGCACCTGCCCATGCAGTTTAAGCCAGAGGAAATCAGGAGATTGAGGCAGCAGACTTGCAAGTGAATTCCAACTAGTTGTGCACATTGTGCAGTAAGAAGCTCCGGCATTGGAGGGAACTACTTAAAAACATTTCTTTCACAAATACCTGCTATGAATGACCTTCCTCGCCCCTTTTTTTCCCCTCCAATTTGCTGCAATCATGGAATGAATCTCAGTTTCACCGTAAGAGGGACAGGCAACAGCAAGGTCTGATAGACATCAAAGAATTTGACATTTATTTATACAAAAATAGCTTATTTCGAAAACAATACACACACTTTATACCAGTTAGTGCTAGATAGAAAGTGTTGGAAGCTTTGGAAATATTATGCCCCAGACAGTTAAAAAAAATGTACAGATTAAATTCTATTGTTAAATGTTTATATTTGATACTGCTCTGATCTTGTCACTCAGGGCTTGATTTTCAGAAGTTCCAAGCACTCATAGTCTGTGTTGACTTCTGCAAACTTGACTGCTCAACCCTTTGGAAAGGCAAATTCTACACTTTCCAACAGGAATAGCAGCAGAACAGCCACATTACGTGCCTGTTAAAAAGTTCTGAGGGAAGAAAGAAGTGGTTTCAGTGCTGGTTAAAAATGCTAATTCACAGTCTCAGAGAAGCCAAGCACCTCTCTGAAACCCTGACATCCTGATCCTTCAGAGCTGTGCAAGGAAAAACACACAGGTGGAGTTGGAGAAGTAATAAATACAAACTCAGAGACAAAAAATCTGGTTTATGCTCTGCTTCTAGTGACTGAAAGAACATCTCTAACTTCCCAGCTGGAAGAAAGCAGATGCTGCTCATGTTTTACAGGGTGTAAATACACTACTTGCTCACAAAAGCTCTTTCTGCTCCCCTTTTCAGCCTGGAGCCCCCCCTGCTCCCCAGTTAACACCCCAGGCCTCTCGCTGACAGCCTGTACTACACTCACAGTGACGGTTACTGGAAAGAATCCCAATTTCCTGCTCGAGCATTTCAACACATGAACATTTCTACCACACAGAGAAACTCTTGAAACCTCATCTCAAAATTGCTGTTTGGGGGCCTGCCAAGGCAAAGTGACTTTCACCAATCACGAAGCAAGGCAGGAAGGGCAATTTCCACAGAACATCCAGTTTCGAGAAGTTTTCCTTAATTTCATCACCATAAAAACCATTAACATGTAATTGACTTTTTGTGACCCTGTGATTGCAAGAGCAATCCTGTTCCTTGGGAAGTTTTCAGAGCAGAGACAGGAACTGCTGCCTGTGTGTGCCTAGAGCAGGGGAACAAAACAAATCCACAAAGGCAGAGAAGTGGAAAATAACCGTGTTGGTAACACTTGCCCTCTCAATCCCCCATCTCTGACATGGGAGCCATCAAAAGAATTGAGATTAAAAAAACCCCAACAACACAAAAACTGCACAAAACAACCCAAAACCCCCAAGCAGCCCCCTGGAGGGGGGAGGCCTCCCCATGCCCTGCAGATTGCCAAACTGGCTCCAAAGAGAACCCCTGTATTGGCCAGGACCTTCCACCGGCCAGAAAACCCCTACTTGAGCACTCCCATCTTTAGATATCACAAAGCCAACACAGCACGAGGGCTGTTCTATCAAACATGTTCTTGCAATTAACAGTAATCCTGCCTAAGTTATCAAAGGACCCATTTGGGAAGCAAAAATAAACCCAGGCACGTCTCTGACTTAGCAGCTCAGCACTAGGATTTATCTTCAGAGAGAAAAAAAACTCCCCAGCCTGTATCTGAGCAACAAGTGTTTAAACATGGACATTTTGGCCACATCTCAGCATCAAGCAGCTCTTACAACTTCACTGAACTCTGACTGAAAGGGCAGTGATTCAAGGCACTGGGTTCTTCAGAAGGATTAGTTTCAAATGTTGTTGTACATTAAAATTTGTTCCTAAAAGGTCCAGCCACATCTGACTGCTGCTCACTGACAGCACAGTCAGGATGACTGTGTCAGGATGGTCAGGCAGACCTGAAAGGCTTTACCCGGGGGATTTGTTTGTTTGTTGGGTTTGGGGTTTTTTTAAAGCAATCTAGGTTATCCTTATGGTGACCAGTGCAGAAGGAATTAATTTTCATCCACTGTATTTCAGAATAAACATTAACTGGACACTGGAGTTCAAAGCTGCTGCCTCTCCCAGGACAGAATGCAGTTTTCCATGCTCTCCTTGCAGCACAGTGAGATTTCATAGACTTCTCCCTCCATAGCAACAGCACTGAGGAATTCCCATGCCTTACAAACACACCAGTGTGCTCCAAGTGATGTTCTCAGCTCCTTGGGAGACCTGAGGGATGGGCTCTGGCAGCCCCTCCTGCAGCTGTTCCAGCACTCCCACCTGCAGCCACGGGGCTCCAGTCACTCCCAGAGATCACTGCTCAGGAGCTGGGGCAGCAGGAAGGTGGGAGGAGGTTCAGGAGCCCCTTCTGGAATACAGAATCCTTCTGGAATACAGAAGCTCAGACCTCACTGAAGGTCTGGAGTGGGAGCAGCTGGACACGAGCACAGGTACAGACACCAGCTCCCACAGGAAATGGGGGAAGCTGCTGAGGGCAGGAATGTTTTCAACAGCTTTAGCAGATCCTCTACAATTTGTGCACCAGAGCCTTTCCCCAGTCACAGAGTTCACTGGAGGCAGTGATGGCTCTGTACAAGACACTGCTCTAAGGGCAGCTCACACAGAACAGGTATTTAGGAGATACTGGAGAAATCAGGGCTGTGGTTCTACTGTTGAGCTCACAACTGCCCAAAATGGTTTCATTTCAGAATTATCTCCATCCACTATTTCCAACCATGCCCAACAGCAAGAGGGTAACTCTCTCCACAAGCATTTGTGAGGACAGGTGGCTCAATGAGGACAATGTCCAAGACAACATACAGAGTCACAAGCAGGGACAGCCCCATTGCAGCTGACCCAGCACCAGGAGAAGTCTAAGCATACTCACACCCCCCAAAATATATCACCAGAGTTTGAACTTCCAGCGATTCCTGAAGCAACCACACTTCTCAGGGCAGAAATGCATCAACATCCCTGTTGTCCTGGGAGCAGAAAGCAGCAGCTCTGCCAAGACTCACCACTCCTCAGATGTGTGTCCTCATGCACGAATAAAAAAGTGCAAGAAAAACCAAAGTATGAACTTTCCCACATAATCTAAAAGGGCTGTGGCCAGAATTCACCATTATTTTTAAATTCTCACATACTTCAGTTCAGTAACTATAGATCAGACACTTCTTAAGCCACAGAGTGTGGACACAGAACAATTTTCCTCATTGGAACATTTTCAAGCAGCCTTAAAGGACCCACCATGTTCAAAAAATGCCCCAGGCAGGGCTTGCTGTCAAATTAAAAGTCTTGTGGTAGCAATTATTTTGGCATTTATATACCCACAAATCAAGTTTACAAGTAAGATAAAATAGATTTGGGTTTGGTCTGGGGCTATTTTTGCTCAGCAGTTCTACACGTACCCTCAAAAAACTTCACTGGCTTTTAGCTTGAGCAACAATAGTTTGGAAAACAGGCAGGCAGATCTTCCTTTACTGAAAGCACAAACATTATTAAACTTCTTGCCACAATATTTATTTTTAAAGGACATGAGTGTTTTTTAAATAAGAAATTTAACAACTCATTTTCAAGTTAATGCTCCTTTAAGTGATTATCAGCAGCTTGGCTTTCTCATTGAGATCTGGGAAAGCCAAGTCTGCTGGAGGATTTCCAGTCACAGTAATGATGCCTGTTAATAGTGACAGAATGACTGAAGGCCCAGAACCAAGGTGAGCTGTCTTGTCCCACGTGGAACGGCCTCAGATCCGAGGGTTATGCATATAGGATGTGTGTCTCTGTAAGCAAATGGAGGCAGCTGCCCCTGGCAGGGCAGGCTCTGGACTCACCTTCCTGGAGGAGCTGTCGAAGTGCATCCCACAGGCTTTGCAGCTCTGCTCGGAGGCAGTGGGAGAGGGGAAGGAGCTGTAGCCGGGGTTGGAATAGGCCTGGGCTCGGGCTGCCGGCGGCGGCTGCATCTCCTCGGGGGAGCCATCCACACAGAACCAGTTACAGCAGCTCGCCCACATAGTACCTGCCAGGGAAAACACACGGCTCAGGGGGCAGGGACACGGGCTGGCAGCTGAGGTGACAACCAAGCACGAAATGAGGGTCAACTGCCCAGCCAGCATTCATTTTTAACAGCACGTTCTAGGTTTGATCCCTCCTCTGGCAAGTGCACACCGGCCCCACACGCCCGGTCCAGCACGATGCAGCTTCGGTGAGAAGGGACAAATAAAGATCAAGAGAACTTTATTATTGAAACTTCATCGAGTTAAGAGACCACAGTGAAGATAAGATAAAATTTACATTCCACTTGGCTATATCAGATTCTGAGTTTGCTGTAACAGGCTGTCTCTAGTTCACATAAGCTGTAATAGTTATCAGAATGTAATAATGCGTCAGGAAAAGAACACAAAAGCTCAAATTATATGGCACAGAACAGCTAAATAAAATCAGCAGCAGGATCACAGATGGCTACTCCTCAGCTTTATCCTAAATCCCTCTACAGATTTACAGCTACAAATCCAAAAAGATAAAATAAAAGCAAGGACAGTGGAGCCACTGATTTCACACACTGCAGTTCTCAGCTGAATTTACAGCATTACAAGGCTGAATCATCACACAGCAGTCAACGTCAGTAATGTAAGAAATTCAAACACTGGCTTTGGTAACTTGCTTGGGAAAACAACTGCAGCTGAGACACAAAATCACTTGCTTATTTTTTCAAGTCAAATTTTATATATATACACACACACACATACTTACCAAAAATCCTAACACAGTCCAGTGCAAAATGCTCAGTTCCAAAATCTTCTCAGACCACCTCTGCAGCAATATCCCAGAAATACACTGCTATAAACTTGCTTTTGGGAGTTTACAAAGAAATCTGAATTCATCTGGGCATTCAGTTTCTGGAGCACACACCATGTGTCATCACTTACCAGTAAACTGAATACAAATTGCCTCCTCTGCATTTCTGCTCTCACATGGGAGCTCCTGAACTGTTTCTTTTATGTCTTAAAAATCAGCTCCCTCACTGATAGTGTTCAGCAACTGCTTGATTTTATAAACTTCTGGAAATAAAACCTCTCTCAGCTGCACAGCCAATTCATTGCTTTTTACTCAGTAAGTATTGCCACTGTGAAACTCCAGATTCCCAAGGGAACAGGGCTGGTATGAATCCTAAAGGTTATTGGGTATAATATGTTCTTTTTATTAAGCTGTGCTAAATCTTTGGGGCTGATGTACTTGAATTGGGAAGGTTTTGCACTCTGGTGCTGTTCCAATATCTGTTGCTTTAGTGGCATCTTTAATCCTTTCAAAACCTGGCTGAATTTGGCTCGTCAGAGTCCCTGCTGTCCTGGACAGATGCCATTCAAATCCCACAGTGTGAGCCCTCCCTGCAGGCTCAGCACATTGCAGTGTTTAAGTGAAAATCTACGCATTCACGACGTGGATTCGTGGTGTAAATGATGTGCACGTTGCTGCCATGGAAATAACACTTGGGATGGCAATCAGATCCCAATAAATAGCGTGGATTGCACTTAGGCTGGCAATGAGATCCCAATAAATATGTGGAGGGATGCACTGCACGAACAGAAATAATCTATCATCCATCTGTATCAGCTCTGCCCTGCAATCAAACACGCACTTTAGATGGTGTGATAATGAGATAAATGACACAATTACCCTTCTTCTCTCTGCACCTTAATTTCCAAGCTCTCTGTCCCACTCCGAAGTTAACACAACCTTTCTATTGCAAAAATACAGAATTTCTACTTGAAATTACGCTCTTTGGAGGTTTAATTTGTTCCTAGGAATCACAAATCTAAACAACACGAAAGCTGCACAGTCCAACGAGCATTCACAGCCTCCACAGCAGTGGAAAACTGTGTCCAGAGCTAAGCTCCCTTCCTGTTTCAAGGACCCCTGCAAGCTGAAGGCCACCCACGATAACAGAATACACAAATGCTACTGCCTGCCCCCAAAAAACTCTGTTTTCCTAAAAAAAGACAGCCTACTAATTCACTCTGGAACGTTGAAACACGTCAAACATTGGGAAGAAAAGCACAAGGCAGTGCACAAACCGGGATAAAATACGACAGAGCTCAGCATTCAGCTGGGGTTGTAGCTCTGTGATTGCCAGGAATTAAAAGGCCAACAAAAGGCTCAGATGTTGCTTTAGAAGAACCTTAATCCTGCTCAACTACAAAAGCATGGAAGGGAAATGTCCACAAACGAACAACTAAAAACCAGGACTGTCCTCTGCTCCGTAACATTTTTCCAAAGGTGTCTCTGTTATTGAATAGAAAGGAGCACACATGTAGAACACCTCTGCAGCTGCCTACAGCTGCACTAAGACAGCAACAAGAAATACAGGTAAGATTCAGCAGCTGCTTCAAGAGGGATTTTCCATTGTTCTGGATAGGATCAGCTTTAGACCCAAGGAAAAAAGCACAGCCTCTGGGAGAGGCTCAAAGTTGCAAGCAGAGTGCCGCAGCGGAATTTCAGGATGACAATTTCCTTGGTAACTCTACAATGTTTGCTACAGCCAAATCATTCCCTTATTTATTCTTTTACCCATCCAGAGGTACGTGGTTAGCACAGTCTAGGAACTACTCATTTCCCCAAGGGATGGATGGATGGATGGATGGATGGATGGATGGATGGATGGATGGATGTTACAGACATGGCAGAGTCTGAGGGTCAGAACCAGACAGTCCAGCAGCTGCTTCAAGAGGCATTTTCCATTGTTCTGGATAGGATCAGCTTTAGACCCAAGGAAAAAAGCACAGCCTCTGGGAGAGGCTCAAAGTTGCAAGCAGAGTGCCGCAGCGGAATTTCAGGATGACAATTTCCTTGGTAACTCTACAATGTTTGCTACAGCCAAATCATTCCCTTATTTATTCTTTTACCCATCCAGAGGTACGTGGTTAGCACAGTCTAGGAACTGCTCATTTCCCGGAGGGATGGAGGGATGGAGGGATGGATGTTACAGACGTGGCAGAGTCTGAGGGCCAGAACCAGCCAGCCCTGCCCAAACCCTGCCAATCCTCTGCAAAAGAGCTGCTGTTCTGCACCCAAGGAGCTCCACAGCTACACTGAAGTGACAAATTAATGCCCAGACAAAAAAACGCCTAGTGGAAAGAGCTACTTCTGTGTTGTGCTCCAGGGCTGGGAAAATACTTACAGTAACTTGACTAATAACAGTGTGACAGCTTGGAAAACTTAATGACAGTGTGGATTTCAGGAATTATCAAGGAACATCTTGAATAAAAGATGTGGACTCACAGGCATGACTGGCACTACTGATAGCAGCATTATCCTTGGACAAGGTGCCTGTACTGCCTAATGGAGCCACAGAAACAACTGCTTGAGCCACGCTCCTCAGCTGGGTTTGGCAAACTGGAAGCTCCATGGCAGGCAGCCAACAGTGACTGCTGGCAGCCAAGAACCACCTGCCCTAAATCCTAAGTGCCTGCTGTGCTTGGAGCATCTGCCAGGGCAAAGGGAGAGGGAGTTTCATCAAGGGTGGAGACGCGAGATCAAACAGTCTATCCCGGACTTGCAAACACATCCACCCACATGGCAATCAGCACCTTGGGAAGGGGGGTGTTTCATCTTCTTTCTTCAGTTGCTTTAAGGAAAGCCAGAAGAAAGCCAATAAATGGCAGGGAGTTGCTTGCCATGGACAAAGTGGTGCCAGCACTCCACCATGCTCTGCTGGACTGCTTTTACTGATTTGTTTATTTATTTTTCCAGTATGAAGCTGTGCATGCCATGACTCTCTTCACTGGATTTAAATAGGAGAGCGAAATTCGTTTCATCACCTGTTCATTAACACAAAGCCACGAGTTCTGTATTAATTTAGTTCTGAAGGAAATAACAGTGATGTCTAAGTTTTGCTCCCATACACAGTTGAAGACAGGATTATAATGCAGGCCTGGAGTCTTATACTTTCCATCTTCATTAAAAAAAGTGTTTGAACTCAGGTTCTCCCTCTATATGCAATATCCCTGCCATAACCTTGCTAGCTGGACTGTCAGGGATCACTGCCTCCACACAGGATTTATTACACATGCTGTTTGGATTTCATCAAAGGGTACGCTGTGGCTGCAGAGGGAAACTGTGGTTTATGTTTGAATATAAAACCTGCCTTTATTTTCCTAAGAGTACAAACAACAAGGGACTAAAGCAAGCAAAGGAACATCTCAGAATCAATGAGCTTCCAGCTCTGTATAATAAAGCTCTCGAGGACTGGGTCTGGCTCCTTGTCATGACTGCTCAGGAATTCAGCAGCTGGAATGCAGTAGCACCAAGGAGACACTTGAACCAAGGGATCAAAAGGAACTGAGCTCCCAGAAGCAGCTGACTTTACTCCCACATGAGGAGAAACCACAGCAGCAAGTACTTCTGCTCCTGAGAGGCCTTTAACCGCTGGAACACCAGGGCTGATGACCCTTGAGGCTACTGCAGATGGAGCTGGGTGCCAAAAAGGGAGGGAGATGCAAGCGAGCAGCTTTGGCAGGGCTGGCCTCCCTGCAGTGCTGTTTGCTCATCAGCCCCAACAGCTGCCCTCATCCTCCTCCTTTAGAGAGCTCTGCTCACCCCAAGGAGCTGCTTTTCCATCAGCTCCCTGAACCATGCAGCTCCTCCCTGCCCCTCATCCATGGAGAGACCACCCTCCTTCCTCCCTCTGAACCTTCTTACTGCCTGCAGGACCTGCTGTGCTCAGCTACAGATGCTCTACACCACCACAGGTCCAAGCTGGCCCCCACTGCGTGTCCTCCTAAACAGCAAAGCCCCATTCACTGCTAAGACACAACTTTCAACGCAACACACCAACCCTGGGATAGTGCTGGTCACAAAATCTTTAGTTCCTGCCACTTCCAGCAGCTGCAAGATCAAGGAAGTTGTTCAGGAGGCCAGAAAAAGGCACTGTGGCTTTAAAATACTCAGGTATTGATAGCTCACTTTTAAAATTACTATTTTTGTTATTAATCCATGCTGTAGCCCCTGCAAAATGAATCAGATCTCACTTTGATGAATGCTGTTTGCAATGTTTGAAGTATCTAATGAGTTAACCACCTTGGTGCCCATTAATAGTGTTGCACAATTGCTCATTGTTACAATTTACTATGTTTTTTTCTTATTTCAACAAACCTGCACTGATAAGAAATGCCTTGCTAAAATTAGTTTCACTAATAACCTACCACTTACAAACTGAATTCAGTTAGGTCAAAAAATAGTATTTACTTGATAACAGAGCTATAGAATAACCTGCTCAAATGCAATTTATGCACAAAGTATTATTTTTATCAGCCTTTGTCCCAGGCACAGACCTGCATTATGATAAATGGGAGCAGCCATATGTTAGGACAGCTGGAAAAGTCAGAAAATGAGCCCCTTGCAGAAGGGACAAGGGAAGGAAGCAGGTTGCCAGTCTGAGCATGACATTTGCAGATGTGGTGTCTCACCCAGTACAGAGCAGGAGAAAAGGAAGAGATGGGACACAAATGTGTCACAATGAATGTACATCTAATTTTCTGTATAAAATAATTTGACAGAGACTGTCAGATTTTTCTGTACAGATAGGAAAAAAGATGTTTATGAGTAAAGGTACTAATTCACCTGTGCCCAAGGTGACAGCATGCACACCTTGAAAAAATGAGTAAATAAATGCCAGCACTGGATCACAGCTAGAAACAGGAGTGTTCAGGTGGGAGAGACACAAGAAATTGTGTTATGGAGGGAGGAGACATTTTTCCACTTTGTTCTGTGCCTTCCAAAAGTCTGGAGACATTTCCCATCTCTATTCATCTAAATATTTGCAACAGCAATAATCCTCACAAAGACAAATATTTAATTGCTCACCAGTCTGATCAGCAACTTTGATGTCAGTTTAAAACTCTTCAGGTGAGACCCTGGTCAGCTACAAAGGCTACAAAGGCCCAGGTCAGTCCGCACCGAGCAGTCAGAACAGGGTGTCCAGGATTTCTGCGTCCCCTTGGTCGTGATCCTGTGCCTCCAGGAGTGCCTGTGCTGCCGGGCACGTCAGGGGGTGCCCCTTAACAGCACCCACATCCTCATGTCCAGAGGCTGGCCAGAGCAGGCTGGCACTGGCACCCCATTCCCAGCGCTGGCTACACCTTCCCCGTGGGATGCGCACGGCCCCCGGCTGGAAGCGCGGCTCGCGCCCACCGGCAATACTCCATCTTCAGCCCCTCTTCAACACAGCTGCACCTGCGCTTCTCCACCTCGGAGATGCCTCCAAAATCCTCTGTGTGTGGGCCCAGGAACCTCAGCAGATCCCAACAATCCAGCCAGGAGCAGATCCCGGAGCGTGGCACACAGCTGGACTCGGCAGCGCTGCTGCTCCGAGCGTGCGAGCCCAAAGGAAGGGAATCTGGCCACGCACCAGCATTTTAATGAAGGAAGTGACATCCATTTACCACAGAGCAGAGAGTAAACAGGGCAGCCCGCTGGGAAGGGTGCAAGGCAGGGCAGGAAAGAGCTGGAATGGGGCCACAGGCGTTCGGCACAGCCACACACAGCTCTGCTGAAACGCCAGCGCCTTAAATCGCTGCTGAGCCCAGAGAAGCACCGAAAGTCACTTCCCACGTGCGTGGTACAGGGGAAACCATTGTGCAGACAAAGCCCCTTTTATGCTGCTGTAACCTGGTTTACATTGAGCAGACCATTTGTCAGGTAAGCCCTTGGAAAACTGGCTTAGCTGAGAGGAAAATTATGAGCTCTTATATACATGAAAAAAAATCCAGCAGGTATTCCAAGAGCATTTTACAGCTGTACCAGTGCTTATCAGCACGGTCTGAGTAATCTGCAGGCTTATTCCCAGCAACACTCGGTGCTGTTTGGGAGGTTTACAGACAGATCTCCACCTGAAATCCCACCAGCACTGTTACAAGCACAAAGGATCTCAGCTTCAAGCACCTCTTTGAAACTAGAGAGCTGCAATTCTCATTTGAAAATGGAGAAAACGGTTTCAGAAAACTGTGGGATTTATAGAGCATTGCCCAGAAAGCTAATTCCAAAACAGACACCTTCTCACTTGACTCCCAGCTTTGCACCTGGAATTGCAAACTCAATGCTTGCCCACTTTCCCTCTCCTCTGCAGAAACAAGTTAACACCAAGATTCCCCCATTTAACATTAGAACCTTGGAAGTCCTCTTTTGTAAGGAACTGGATGCCTGGGGTGAGTATTATTTTAATATAAACTGTTTATTTTGACCCAAAGTTGCGTTTTACATATTGAAAAATATTTAGATAAAAAGCTCTTCTTGCTATTAACTGTAATTAGGTCTCGAGACATCTGCCAAGATGGAAAGTCAGCTGCCTTTTTCCTTTGCAAGTCAGTGACATCCTTCCAGCACATTAACACAAAACAAAGTCATTAATGAAATCATGTGACTGTAGAAAATTATTTTTTTACCCAGTCTATCTCAATTCCTTAGTCCCATACCTGTTCCCAAGCAAAATGCTGTGACCTCAGACTTATTTCCTTTCTACTCTCCTGTCATGCTGGAAAACAATTCAAAAAGCTGCTGTGCTCTTTCACACTGGTTTGATGCTCATCAGCAAGGCTGAATGAAGTCAGGTGTAATATAGAGCATGAACCAAGCCAGGAAAAGAAAGGAGACTCTGGAGAAGTAAGATTCCAGAGCACTGTTTTGATACCATTCCCAGCATCCTACATGGGTGGATATGTCTCTATCCTTAGTCTCACACCCAAAAGTGTCACTGAAAGTGGAAGTTCTCCATCAAAACTTCAGCAAGGAGTAGTCCAGGAATCCTGGAATCCAGGAATCCCCTACCAACTCACCCAGTCCTTTCCATTATGGAGAAAAAGGTCCATGCTGGCTTTTTTTTCTCTGTTCATTCCCATCCTCACAGGTTTTCTTGGATTCAGCTGCATGGGTCACTACTAAAACTGTAATTGCTACAGGTAGCAATAAATTGCTCAAAGAAAACCTGAACATTTAAATAACTGCAGCTTCCCTAACCAGCCCTTCTCCAGGAAGGGCCCATCCTATCCAGAGTTCATCTCTAAACCCACCCAGACCACTCTTCCATGACAGCCACGTGGCATAGCTGGGGGAGGTTTCCTGGATCTGTGCCCACCTGGAAGCCAGAAAGTGGCTCCAAAGGCACAGCAGGAGCTTCTCAGGGAGTCCTCCTCCTCCTCTCCACACTACAAATACCTCCCTCTCTCAGCAAATTTTACAATGCCCAGAATAGAACTTTGCTGAAAATAAGTTTCTGCTGTGCTGCAAAACACTGCTGTGGACTAAGTGACTTCAGTGTTTGGGTATTGCAAACAAACAGGAGCAGATCCACAGTTTAACCAGGGAACTGCTTTGAATCCCCTCTGCTGGAAGGCGATTTCACCATGGAAAAAGGCAGCCACTGTCCAAGGGTTTAATGATACCTTTCTCCTAAATGGGGATATTCAAGGAGCTGGAGAAAAAAGGGGAAGAGAAAGGATATAAATTTGCATTTTCATCACACTTCGAGTTGCCTACTTCAGATAAAAAGAGATCAAGCTATTTCCATTGAAATCCTTGGCCCCAAAGGCCTATGGTGACAACTACACATCTTGTTTCATTATGACAAGTGGATAAATTACATATTCATCAACAGTTCAACTTGGAATGAAGCACATTTGGGAGCAATTTAAAGGACAAGAGAGAGGTGCATTATCCCAGACACAGCTCCTCAAACTGGGGGTTGGACAGGACCAGCCAGAATTCCATTAAGTTTCACTGAAACTGGGATTGCAGTTGGCCCTAAAGCTCCACAGACTCTGGGCTATCATTGTGTCTCAGGCACCCAGAATTGAGAGTTTTTGCTGCTGATAAATTATAACACCAATTGGAAATCCTGGAAACTACTTGTCATGCTAAGCTACGGGTTTATTTTTAACCAGTAAACTTCTAAGTTTCACCCCTCTAAAATGAAAATTAGTCTCAAAATTCCTCGCATGCCAAACCTACTCTTCTCCCCACCTTATTCCAGGAGCTGCTGGTAGAAAATCAACCTAAACCCCACGGAATTCATACAAGTGGAAAAGGGTACGTGCAGTAGGACTGGATGCACCACAGCTCTGTGCAGACAGGCAGGCAACCTCTAACCTATTTAACTGGAGCCTGAAAAAAGATAATTTTTATTTGGCTGGACTGAAACAGATCTGGATGTATATAACTGAGGCACATCGTAACAAGTACAAACACTGCAGACTCATTTCATAGCTATGCCTACTCCAAATTAATCTGAATTCAAATCCAAACTAGGCGCTGAAATAGAATAAAATGCAGCTGCAGATCTCCTCCTTCGGCACACACGTACAAAGACCAGCACAGGCATCACATCCGACACGGTGTGGGAAGCTCTGCCCTCCCAGGCTGCAGAAATACTTACGAATTAGTCAGCAGTTAAAAAAAGGTCCAGGATGTTGAATGCAAACCTGAGGACTGGTTTTGTTCCTGGGATAACAAAAGATAGTGCGATAAAAAAGCGAGTTTATTTATGGTTTAGTCACCTTATCTGTGGACAAGGGAAAATACCCCACTCTCCTCTGAAGGAAGTTAATGCAGGTGGAACTTTGAAGTTGTACTCTTAAAGTATTTCCATAAATATTATTTTTGTGCCAATCTCCATTTAGCACGGAAGCATTTGAAATTCAGCATTGCTTATGTGCAGCCCTGGAGAAGGGCTCGGAAACTGAGGGAAAGTTCAAGCCTTGCCACCCAGTGTCCGCCAGCAGGACGAGCTTGAACTCTCTACAGCCTTCATGGGACAGATGTTGTGGAAAAGTCCATTTCCAACCACCTGCAGTGTTTGCTTCTAGGGCTGGAAGGTTCCACACTGGTTCCTTCACCACCAGCCTTGTCCGACTGCTGTGCCTCTCTCCCTCCAGCCTCAATGTTTGCAGAACATTAAGGACCGAGAAATCCAAAACAAAGCGGCCTGAAATCTGGGCTTTATTCAAACAGCAACATGAACGAACCCAACAGCCATCTGGTCCCATGGTTTTGCTTACTGAATTGAGGGGGCACATCCTGAGGAGATTCTGCAAGAGGTCACAAACCATTCAAGTAAACATTTGTCCCTGGGAACTAAAGCCATGATCCAAAAAAAGGTAGCTATCCTTTATTGCCACATCTCTGTGCATATATTATGGCAGAACATTCAAGTTCTCTGTCAAGCCTTTTAATCACCTGTGTGGACACCATCAGAGGCAGGACGGGCACCCTTTGATGGCAGAGCTCACCTAAACCTGCCCAATTCACGGGATCAAACAGAAAGTGCTGAACGTGGCATCCCAGTGGGATCCGACCTGCAGAGGATGTGTTTTTAAAAGATTGGGAGGGCAGGAGGTAAGGAAAGCTTCAGACAGGGACCTGCATCTCCTGGATTCCCCACCTTTGTCACCGAGGGGAAATTTCCCATATATGGCCCAAGCCAACAGGGTCACATTTCAGAGCAGGCTTTTGGCAAGCCCAGACATTCAGACATCATGAGTCAGTGCTCCAGAAATCACTGGGGTTTATAAACCAATAAATCTACTTCGTTTTGGTTTTTAATTCACATTCTGTTGGGATTTTTTCCTCAACCTTTGCAGTACACAGGCACCATCACATTTTCATTTCGCTTCTCTGTAACTGGCAGGAGCATTTCTTTCCAGTCTGGGGGTTTCTGCTTTGTAAAATGACAGAAAAGATTTTCATTTTAGACTAAATCCTGGTGTAGGGACATGAAGAATAAAACCAGACCAGCTATGATGGAGGTTGGGAAGAGATACGTAAGCTGTCTTGGATTTTCACACAGCCCTCTAACAAGAAAGAATACTTATTTTTTAAATAAAACCTCAAAACATCTTCACTTCTGTCCTCAGATCCCAAACAAACAGTTTATCTGGCATTTCAGCACAAGCAGACACGACTGCTTCCAGTAAGAAGCTCCCTAGGACACAATCTTTTCCACCACTGACCTGATAACATCAACATGACCTTTCTTCTCTTTTGAACTCTACTCTTCTCAGTTCAATAGTTCAGCAGAAACTGACCCATTTTTGATTACACAAACAAAATCAGATGCCAGATATTCTTTTTTTTTTTTTTTTAAATCTGAATTTCAAAAAATATCATTGGGTAATTATTTTCAGATTAGTAATGGGATAAATAATGTGGGACAATTCAGGGTGAGGATTTTTTCAGTTTCCAGCTCTGTGACTCTGGGCCACTTCAGTTCTCTGTGCTTGAGTTTTCCCTAAGCAAAATACAGATAATGCCCCATCAGGGAATGGAATCAATATTTCATTTCTTTAAAGCAGTACTGTATTCATAATGGAATTAAATACTTTCAGAGAACTGCAGAGCTCATAGAAGTGAGGCACTTAAGGGAAGAAATGCTGCAAGTGAACAACCTCCTTGCAATTCTGCAGAGCATCCTAACAATTTTACAACACAGAATATTAAAAAAAAAGCACAAAACAAGATGATTTTGAGGCCAAATTTACATTTAACACAAGTGTAAAAGACAATGCAAGTCCTGTTCATTTTTCATGGCTTTTGTTTGTTTGAACTCTTTCCCAGTTCACAATGAAAATTATGGTCAACATGCAGAATAAAACATTGCTCAAAAAGCTTGTTTTTACTTAGAGCGACATTTCGACTTAAAAATAAAAGTGTTACTGACAAACGTGGCCTTGTAAAACAAAAAACCACTACAAAATAAACCAAAACTAAACAAAAGAGACAAACATTCTTGTGATTTGAGACAAAATAAGGTGTGAAGGAGGCAGCACGCTGTCAAACTGCTGGTTGGGAAAACACCAAGGATTTTAGATTTCAAATCTGTTGTGCACGTTGTAAAAAACCCCTTTTCCTTAGAAGTTTAGTCAATACATTTAGACTGTTCCCTCCATAATCAAGGATTAAGGCTGATCAGTCAAGCACACAGTGGACAGTAACAGTTTGTACCCTTTCCTTCCTTTGCATTTTCTTTTATTAGGGGAATTTTTAGGAAATACCACCATGTATCAGATTTAACGTCAAGCCTGCATCTCTTACTCCTGCCAGAGCAACGAAATGTTATTTAGAGCCACATCCAGAAGTAAAAAAGCAAGCTCAGGCCTCCAGGACAATGTCTAAGCAAGCGACTTTGGCTCTGGGCAGAGCAGCACCGAGGGAGACAGGCCTCATTCCAAGAACGATCATCTTACTTCCCTCAGACAAAGTAAAGCCTTTCATGAAGCAGCCTGGGCTCTGGCCTACATTCTGTTGGATGAAAAGGCTTCATTATATGCAGTTGAACACATTGTTTGAAAACCTGATATAAACGGCCTTTACCGCAGCAAGAGCTGAACAAACTGAAATCGTGCGACGCTAAGGGTTCCAAGGGACCGAAAAAAAGGCAAAACTGTATTAAATGTGTCGTGTGTTATCTCTAAAACACACAGAGTTTAAACGCTGAAATAGGTTTTCACCCATGGCAGAGTTCAGAGATGGTATCAGGGTGATCAGATAAGGTTATTTGCAGATTTAAGGTGTCTCTGAAGGCAGATAAAAAGAAATGCTGCAAGTGCTTTGTTTCTAAGTGTGTTATTTGGCCAAACACAAGCAGTCATTTCCAGGTGCTTTGAATTCCAGCTGCACTCTCCCTGCACACCTTGTAGGCATTCCCAGCCACTCCTGAAGCCCAGCAGTCAGGTGAACAACATACTCCAATTCTTTCCAGGAACTCCTTCACTCAGAATGACATTCCTGACTTCGGTATTTTCATTGCAAAAATCTGTCTGCAATTTGTATTCAGGTCAGAGGAGCAAGTAACAAATTGCATAAATAACAGCGGGAATAGAAGAGTAGGTTGCCAAAAAGGACGCTGATGATTTGGGCTTTATGTTATTAAATTCATGCTTCAGCTCCCTCTTGTTTCTCTTCTGCATAAGAGACAAAATCTTGCTCCTCCTACCCCAAAGCCCTCTGCACAAGAAGATGCACAGTGACAGACAAGGTTGGAGTGAGCTGACAAGAACTCCATGATCCCCTGCAACAAGGGATCAGCCTTCCCATCTGAGAAACATAAGGGATGGATTATGCAATATCAGCCTCTGACAGGAACCTGAGCTCCAAGAGCATGAAACAGCCCCCGCACAAAAACCAGCTTCAATTTCTACTTTTTGGATTATACAGTCAAAAGGGGACTTGGAAATCTACACTTTACTTGGAAGCTGAAAAATAAACTGTTTCCAAACTCTCCTGCAATGCTTGTGCAACGGCCTCAAGACAGGCAGGGATCTGGCCAGCTGTGCCACCAGCCACAGAAGCTGCATTTTAGAACTCGCCCTTCTCTGGAACAATTGGAACTTTCTCCGGGCTGAAGTCTGCACACAGAGCTCAGTGTTTCCCTGCGAGCACACAACAGCTCCATTATTGTTTAACTACCAAAAACCAGCTCCAACAATCTATCAAGCTTGACATTCTATCCGTCTCTGCTGCTAGCCCAGACTGCTGGGCATATATATATACGAAGAGGTTCATGGATTCAGTAAGAAAAGTTATTTTGTTAGTCTAAACAGAGATTTCCCTTCTCTTAACCATTAATTTGCCATTTTAAAAACTGTTCAGGAACCCAGAGGCCTGTTTATCCTCTAGATTATCAAATTCAAGTGTCTATAAAGAAATCTATGCCAGCAGATGAATAAAAGCTCCTTTTTAAGATACACATAAAACACATTCAAAGGCAATCCCACAGAAAAGGAACTGCTCACTGCCTCAGAGCTGCAGTAGCCGTTGTGTTTCCAGCCTGGCCACGATTATTTTAACACCAAACTACAGCAGAGCACGAAGCTGCTGCTTATCACCCTCTGTGCTATCACTGCTCAGCAGTTTTCCAAGTCATCACGGCCCAAGCAAAGTCCTAGGAAGCACCAACACTTCCATGGAAGCAAACTTATCAATGCATGATGCAACCTCGTGGAGGATGACCTCAAACCCAGGAATTACTCATCTGGGTGATGCCAGCAAGCCAAGCCCCTGGGTGAAGGACACCTGGGTGCCAGCAGTCATTTTTCTCTGAGCAAGGTATTTTGACATCAACAAAAAGCAGCATGACATCAGTTTCAGTCTGGAATTCTGTGGGATGCAGTTCCTGACTGGTTTGGGGAAAAGCCAAACCAATAAAAGCCCAAGTAGTGTGGATTCAATGATGCCACTTGTGACACTGCAATTTGAAATTATCCATGTGCATATACAGAATACATAATGCCCAAAGGAACCATCCTTCTGCAGCAGAGGTTACCACGCAACGAGCTACTCCCAAAAGAGAGTATTTTAAATTTAAATTACATTTAATGAGTTTCAAATCTCACTTAACATCAGTCTAAACTAAAAGATTCAAAGCATATGCTTCTTAAGTATATTCTTATAAGCACATCCCACAATGTTCTGAATATAAATAAAAATGTGGCAGCATTAAAAAAAGCTGATGTTTAATGAATATTTTAGTCTCAGCTGAAATAAAACGTGGAAACTCCTATTCCGAGACTATTTGGCAGAGAAGCCAGAGGACATTAGAGAAAGAAGCCTGATTAATATTTTTGAGTAAATTGAAAACAAGAGCAATTAAAGTGAAGAAGTTGTAGATTTTACAGACACTGAGAAGAATTAACAGCATCTCAGAAAACAATTCTTTCTAAAGAAAGGCCCTTATGGGAGCATAAATTTAACAAGCCAAAAAGGCCTTTCAGAGGTTAAAATAAGCCATCTCAGTTCTGAGGAAACCAGCTGAGAAAGAAGGAAAAACATAATAGAAAATTTGAATTCTTGATCTGACAGTCATACTCTCGGTTTCTTAAAGAAGAGGGTAATTTTTCAACCTTGCAGAGTTGTTTGAAGACTAAATAATCAACTTTAGAGGCACCTACCAGCAGGGGCTTAGAAACCTTTGCATGCAGGTGAGTCCTGGTCCTGACATCAGCCCAGCAGTGACGGGATTCTCCCCACCTGTGAAACAGAGATTCCACTTACTCACCCCTGCAAAGCATCCCCTGCTCCCTGAATGCCAGCTGAGGGAAGCTCACACTACCAGCTCTTGGCTTCTTGTGAGGACAGTCTCTGGGAAGGGGAGGAAAACAGGCTTGATGGGAAACCACAGAGAGGTACCGGCAAGGATAATGACTGGAATTACTTTGGGGAGCAGGAGCCAGGCTGGGGTTTCACAATGGGCAATCAGGGGAGGGCTGGGGAAGCATTTGCACCAGGTAAATACATGGAAGTGCAGAGCACAAGGCACAGGCAGTGAACAGCAGCATCAGAGACCTCAGCAGGGCTCTGGCTGGACCACTTCCAGAGCTCAACCCAGACTCAAGTATCCAGACTGCCAGCAATATCCAGGTAAAGCCAGGTTATGCCTGTAGTCAGACTAGAGAGAAGAACCAATTTCCCTTATTTTTAACTGCCAGGTACCCAGAGGTCCTCTCTCCCTGCTCAGCAGCAGGTCACACACAGCTGTGTCCAAAAAAGGGCCACGGGCACACACCTTTCTGCATCTGACATTATCCTGCTGCCCACAGCGTGGTTCATCAAGCACAAGTGCTTGGTTCAATGTACTTTGATTTCTTATCTTCAGATCAGGCTCTGTATCCCTCAGGACTGGTCAGAAGGTTTAGAGAAGAGATGGAGCCAGGGGATCTTTAATTAGGTGATCTTTAATTAGGTGTTCTTTAAGGTCCTTCTAACCCAATCCACTCTGTGATTCTATATCCTAGGAAAACACACTCTAAGGGACGGGAAAGTAGCCTAACCCTAATTAAACACCATTTTTCCTACAGTGAAAGCAACACACAGCAGGTGAGGAGAGGATTTTAGCCAGCCAAACCTGAGGACACAAACTGCAGTGCTGGGTCAGACACAGCCTGCCCAGCTCCACTGCCCCCTCCGTGCTGGCCTAGGAGAGCCAGAGGAGAGGCAGGCACTCAGAGCAGACCGTGGAACTCTGCTTCCACCCCTCCAGGCAAAAACTGGTTCAAAGTCCAAACTACAGGTTTGAGAACAGCCCTGGCAGCTCAGCTCAGCTCATGCTCCAGCCTAATTGAAGAGTTTACAATCTCAGCTGTTATTAACAACAAACCGTGGTGCAAAGTTGCACAAGAAATGAAAATGACACCATTTAACAAACAAACAAAACAACACAAACCCACACTGAAGGCAACAACAATAAACAGAAAACTGAAGATGTGGAGAAGACAGATTTCAGTCCTAAACTCAACTAGTGACCACTAACCTCTTAGAAACTCGTATATTTGATTCCTTTATACTCTCAGTGCAGAGTATTGCATTCAGCTCTCATTTTAGGAGCCAAATCACATGGTACCTGACAATGAGAAACACTGAGCCTCACTGAAAGCCATCCTACCTTTTCTACCCTACAATTAAACACAATACTTAAATGATGACTTCAAAACTATTCCAATCCAGCAAAAACTTGAGCAATTAAGCATTAACCCATGAGCACCACTGTCAAGGCAATCAGCCTTTCATTAGAANACCCACACTGAAGGCAACAACAATAAACAGAAAACTGAAGATGTGGAGAAGACAGATTTCAGTCCTAAACTCAACTAGTGACCACTAACCTCTTAGAAACTCGTATATTTGATTCCTTTATACTCTCAGTGCAGAGTATTGCATTCAGCTCTCATTTTAGGAGCCAAATCACATGGTACCTGACAATGAGAAACACTGAGCCTCACTGAAAGCCATCCTACCTTTTCTACCCTACAATTAAACACAATACTTAAATGATGACTTCAAAACTATTCCAATCCAGCAAAAACTTGAGCAATTAAGCATTAACCCATGAGCACCACTGTCAAGGCAATCAGCCTTTCATTAGAAGCTCAGTTGCTGCAGCTGGGTAACCCTGGTCCAGGATCCCCAGCCCCCACTGGGAACACAGCAGCCAAAAGTGCTTGTTTTGGTTCATTAGACCCAATTATGCCACCAAAAACAACTATGGTTACAGAGAACAACTACAGGATCCCCCTCCCCATCACCGTGGGCACAAACGTGTTAAGGAGATTCAGTATGTGATGGGTGAGGTAGGTAAACTCAAGGATCTGGAGTTTGTAAGAAACATTTAAAGCTCATCACAGCTTTCTGCTCCACTTCTCAGCTCTGGAAAAACGAGGTAACAGTGGGAAAACAAAGGATTAAAACTCTTTTAATTTATGCAATCATGTATATGCCTTAATGATCATCTATCTTAAAATCTGAGCTTCAAAGTTTTGAAATACAACCCACCACAGTGTAAACACAATAAAATACCAGCTTATAAAGCACCTGTCAGCTCCCATCCTAATGACATGGAGAGCCAAAAAAGCTTCTCATAGATCCACTAAGTTCTTCACCAAATCCACAGTGAGGTCAGAAAGAACAGAGAACTGCCACAGGTCCCTGCACTGCTGTGAAACAGCTCTGCCAAACCCACATCCGCGGCGACGTCCTGCGCTCCCCACGGAGACACGCCGTGTGTCGGAGAGGAGGAAGCGAGCTCAAATGAAAGACAGAAATAAACCCCTTCTGTCTCAGCCCATTCAACATCACCCCGGGCACAGCTTGATCCCAGAAGCATAAAATTAAACCGTTCCTATCTACCTTTAATGCTCCACTTGACTAAGCACGCCCGGCTGTCCTTGCAGCGCTGGGAAACACGGGAGTTTCTGCAGTGAATTTCTTCTGGACTGCAACTGGTTCCTTATCACAGGGTCAAACACTGACTCTGTCCATCCTCAGCCTTTCAGCCTGAGGAGACTCAGGCAGGACCCTGCTCTCCCTACAGAGCTGACATTTATTAACCTGCAGACACCAAAATACTGCTAAGAAACCGGAGGATGAGTCAATACTTTCCCCAAAGGAAACACCTTGACCTGCTTACAGGAACAAACTGCTCGGAAGGGCACTCGAGGACTTTTATTTTCTAACAACTTTTGCTTTCGGCAGCAAAGGAAGGACTTGCTCAGCCTTCACTTTGCAGTACGCCCCCAGTTTTCAGCAGAGAAGGAAATTATTTGGGTCCTTAACACCAAATTACATTTTGGACATTTTAAAATGCAAAAAGACAATAATTTAAGCAGAGAGCTCTACAGAAGGCTGGTGCTTATCCAGAATCCCTCAGCTCTCATAGCAATTTGAGCAGAATAACCTACTGAAGCCCAGAAGGCCTTTGGGAGCTGCACTCAGAAAGGGAAGAGCTGCTCATTGCCACTTTTAAACATGAAAAAAGAGGTTGCACCAGAGTCCCACTCCCCCTCATTAGGGAAATCCTGTGAGGGAGCCCCTTGACCCCATCTCCCCAAAACTAAACCCAGGTGCTGCACCTGTCCCTGCCCCCCTGCCTGTCCCAACCCGAGCAGCCCCGCTCCCCCTGCCCTGTGCCCCCCAAATCCTGGCAGCCCCTCCTGCCCTGTGACCCCCCACACTTGCCAACACCCCGGTGCAGAGCCATTCCCTCACCCCACAGCCCCTGGATAACCCTCAGTGACAACTCCACGGCCTCATGGACCCCATATTTACCTGCTCCCTGCCCTTACTCCATGCATCCTTCTCTACCCCGGCAGCCCCCACTGCCCCACACCCCTAAACCTCGGCAGCACCCCCAAAGCCTCACACACGTCCCCAAACCTGGCAGCCCCCTCACTGCCGCACACCCCCAAACCCTGGCAGCCTCTCCAAAAGCCTCAAACATCACCCCAAAAGCCTCACACACGTCCCCAAACCTGCCAGCCCCCTCCGTACGCCAATGCTCCACACTCCCCAAACCTGGCAGCTCCCTCGGTGCTCCACCCCCCAAAACCCTGTCAGCCTCCCCGAAGCCTCACACACACCCGACACTCCCCAAACCCGGCAGCCCCCCCTACCCCACACCCCCAAACCCTCTCAGGCCCCCCGAGGCCTCACAGCCCCACACACATAGCTCACACCTGGCAGCCCCCTCAGTGCCCCACAGCC
>VWPU01017431.1:0-10819 GCA_013398955.1 Callaeas wilsoni
GCGGGGCCGGGCCGGCGCCGGGGCCCGCCACGATGCCCCGGCGGAAGCAGAGCCACCCGCAGCCGGTGAAGGGTGAGTGCGCGGCGGGCCCGGGGGGCGGCGGCGGCCCGGCGGGGACCCGCGGCGCTCAGGGCGCTGCAGCGGACGCCGAGGATGGCACCGAGGAGACGGCAAGAGCGGCGGTGGTGCTGCCCGGGGACCTGCTGCTGGGCCGTGGCCCGGCCTCCGAGAAGGGACCGCCAGGTGCGTGCGGCCCCCGCGGGGACGCCGCCCCTCTCCGGCAGCCCTGGCGGCGGGGACGCGGCCCAGCCGGGCCATAGCGGCCCCGCGCTCGGCGCATCCGGCAGGGCCCGCCCTGGCACGGGCCCGCCCGGCGCGGGCTCCGGTCGAGCTTCCTCTCACGGGGGAAGCCCGGCCCCCGACGGGGCCCCCGGGGGGGTTCTGCCCGCCCGGCATTGACCCCCGGCACCGATCCCCGAATGCTCCTTCCCACGACGTGTCCCTGCGGTAGGTTTGGGGCCGCGCCCCGCAGCCACCGCCGGGCTCACCCCAGAGGCAGCGCACCGCTCAGCCCCGGCTCTACTGCCCACCCGGGAGCCGGGCCCGGCCCCCGGGTCCAGTTCCACCACTCCCCTCGGCACTGCGGCGTGTATGGAGCTCTCTCAGCCCCGGGATCCCCGACCCGGTGCGACTGGGCAGCGCCTATCCAGGCGGTGCCCTCGAGCTTGGGTCAGCCCTGGCCGAGGCAGCCAGAGGGGCGAGCGCTGCTCAGCTCCGTGGAGCTGTGTCGTGGGGACTGGTGGGAGTCACTCACCGCCCCAGGCACTGAGCAATGTGGGAACAGAACGGCGAGAGAAGAGGGCATGGGCTGTCCAGCCCCATGTCCCTGTCCCCTCACTGCTCGCAAGGGCTGTACACTGGTCCATGTGATCAGCGGCTGCGCTGGGCTGTGCCGTGGTGAGGCTCAGTCCCAGCTGCCTGGCAGATGGGGCAGCTCCGAAGGCTATGCTTCCCTGTGCTGGGACAGCTGCTTGGTAGCCCTAGGAGCCTGCCAGGGGTTTGGTGACAAAGCTACCAAGAATACCTGTCCTCCCATTCAGCCTCAGCCAGGGAGCAGGACTAGGACCTCAGCCCACTGAACCAGTCAGGGCAGACAAGCTGTTTCATCTGGGCACTGACACGGCCATTTAGGGGACAGTGCTCTGGGAATGCTGTGGCACTGCTGGGCTGAGGGGACAAGGGGTTCCCTCAGTGTGGGACTGGGCTGGGGGGACAGGTGGGGCTGAGCTGAGGAGCAAGGGGGTCCCTCGGCAGAGGGCTTGAGGCAGAGTCAAGAGTTCCCCTGTAAGAGCCAGGCCTTAGCGAGATGCCCTTTTCTGATGTCTGTGTTTCAGGCAGTGCTTGCGGAAGGGGCCAGGAGGCTGGAGCGGCTGCCCCGTCCCACAGCATAGGTCAGCCCCATCTCTGCGCCTGTCTGGGGCTCTGGGAGTGGGACCCAGCCAGGGCAGCTTCAGCAAGGAGATAGTCCAGGCTGCTTCCCAGGATGGTGGGGAGCTGCTGAGGCTCACAGGCCCCAGGGTTGCAGGTCAGGCATAGCACAGGGCCAGCAGGGCATGGTTTGCAGCTGGTAGTGGTGAGCTGCCCCTCCAGCCCCAAGCACCATCCTGGGGGCACATGTGGGGCACAGGGGCTGCACAAGGATGAGTCTGTGCTCAGCTGAGAATTTCTGTTTGCGAGCCTGGCACAGCCTTCCCCCTGCTGCCACCGGACAGTGGCACTGTGTGGGGCTGGGGAATGTTTCCTGCGGGATAGAGGGGGCTGGTGTTGGAGCTCCCTGGTGCCAGCCATGCAAGTGTGACCAGCTGCCGACTCCAGGGCTGGAGCAGTGGCACAGTGAGAGGGGCACGGAGCAGCTTTATCAGCACCCATTTCTCCAGCCTGGGCCAGGCTGTGCCCACCACCTTCCCACCCACCAGGCCCACCAGTACCGGTGGGTGATGGATCCACCCATCCTCTCACCCTTCCTGGTGCCAGGGTCTTGTCCAGCCATGCAGAAGTGTCAGGGTTTCCTGAGATACCCAGAACAGACCCTCAGCAGGGTGCTGAGGCAGGCCGTGGCTGTGGGGCTCCTCAATGCAGTGCACGGTGTGGTGGGCTCCTACTGGGTGCCACAGGGTGGGTACAGCTGCCTGGACCCTTCTCGGACTGGGGGCGTAGGCAGAGGGGCTGTGCCCAAGCCAGCCAGGCTGACACCACTCCATCCCCATGGTGTTCTCAGCAGACACACTGGTGGGGAAGATCGCTATTCCAGCATACGCTCTGAGTGACGACGACTGCTCCTCTGGGTACCAGCAGCTGAGCGTGGAGAGTGACCCTGAGGAGGGGGGCGAGCCTGGCCCTGCCGCCCTGCCCTGCCGCCAGTGCGGGCTGCAGCTGGCTGCCAGCCTGGGCCAGAGCTGCCTGCAGTGCGCCGGCGCTGAGGGCGGCCGCAGCCAGCGCATCGTCTACTCCTGCCAGCTCTGCCCTTTCGCCTCCCACTACTCCAGCCACCTCAAGCGCCATATGAAGACACACAACGGGGAGAAGCCGTTCGCCTGCCCGCAGTGTGCCTACGCCTCTGCCCAGCTGGTGAACCTGACCCGGCACCTGCGCACGCACACTGGGGAGAAGCCGTACCGCTGCACATGCTGCAGCTTTGCCTGCAGCAGCCTGGGCAACCTCAAACGCCATGAGCGGGTCCACAGCCAGGACAAGCCCTTCCAGTGTGCTGCGTGCGACTACCGCTGCAACCAGAGCCGCAACCTGAAGCGGCACATGCTCAGCCACCGCCTGCCTGAGGGCGAGGGGCCGCACCGGCGGGACAAGGACCCAGGTAAAGGTGGGAGGGTGTGGGGATGTGGGGAGAGCTGCTGTGGGGGCTTTGGGGCTGGGGCAGGGCACAGATCCTGCCATTGACCCAAAGTCATGTACTGCCAGGCTCACGGGGGCACTGTGGCTCGTCGTAGAGCCAATCCTTGCTGGCACTGTGCCACCCAGCTCACAACCCCGTCTGTTTGTCCCGCAGAGCCATTGCTGCCAGAGCTGAGCCTGCACGTGGGCAGTGGCAGCGGCCCCTTCCTGCCTGGCTGCGCACGGCTGCGGGGCGAGGAGGCAGCTGCGCTGCCCGAGCTGCTCTTCCCCTTCACATGCCGCATGTGCGGGCTGGTGCTGGACGACGGGTTCGCGCAGGACGAGGGCCTGGCCGAGCAGGTCTGCGGGCGCTGCAGCCTGGCAGTGCTGGGCACCGAGCCAGGTGCCAGCCCCCGAAAGGGCACTGGGGACAAGGGCTTTGCCTGCAGCCTGTGCCCCTTCGTCACCCACTACCCCAACCACTTGGCACGGCACATGAAGACGCACAGCGGGGAGAAGCCCTTTGCCTGCCCGCTCTGCCCTTATGCCTCCGCCCACCTGGACAACCTGAAGCGGCACCAGCGCGTGCACACAGGTGAGAAGCCCTACAAGTGCCAGCTCTGCGACTATGCCTGCGGCAACCTGGCCAACCTCAAGCGTCATGGGCGCATCCACTCAGGCGACAAGCCCTTCCAGTGCAGCCTCTGCAGCTACAGTTGCAACCAGAGCATGAACCTGAAGCGGCACATGCTGCGGCATACGGGCGAGAAGCCCTTCCAGTGCCGGGACTGTTCCTACACCACTGGTCACTGGGACAACTACAAGCGCCACCAGAAGATCCACGGCCACACAGCCGAGAGCTGGGTGAACCCGCGCAATGCCAAAGCCCTCTTGGCCCCCCCAGCCGTGGGCACGGCCCTGCCCTGAGACAGCACTTAGCCCAGCAGTGGGCCTGGGGTGCCTCGGTGCCTGCCCTCCCTGGGGGAGGGAGGACAGGCGGGCAACTCCACAGGGGGTTAGGGCTGCCTCACACCAGGCCCACAGGCCCACTGGGGCCTCCAGCAGCCCTGTCCTGCCTGGGCAGGGCGAAGTCACGACCAGCGGCTCTGACTCCTGGCGGCGCTGACTCCTGCCCGTGCGGCAGCACTGCCATGTCCTCAGCCACCCCACCTGCCTGTTTCTGCCTGCCGGAGCCTTCCTCTGCCAGGGTTTGGGGTAAAGGGGGGAGGGGGGAACAGGACTGGTTCCATGGCTGCTGCCGTGCTGGTCGGTGTAATTTATATTGTGTATAAAAGCATTAAACAGTCAGTTTTGTTATCTGCTCTTCACCTTGGGGACCTTGTTCTGCTGCAGAGGAGGACAGCACAGGGCTGGCATGGGGAGGGGAGGGACAGCGGCCACCCCCCAACAGACAGCCTGGTACCAATCAGGATCCGTTTTAATCATTGTTGCAGTGTGTAAACATCAGTTACTGTCCATTAATGCTCTGTCGGGCTGAGCAGCAGGAGATACGTAGTTACAAGCCTAGATTACGCTGGCGTCTATGAGCGGGTTAGAGGGGACTCAGCGCGGAGCCCCCTGAGACAGCTTACTGCACTCTGTCTCGGGGCACAAACCTAAACGCTAATTTGGCATTATGGAGCCTGCCTGGGTCTGCCCCCACACTGGGCCAGGCCTTCCCAGCTGGGACAGGAGCAGCTCTGCCCTTGTGCTGGGCCAGGCCCTGCACTGCAGCTCCAGGGCTCTGCCCGGGCACACTGTTCAGGTCAAACAAGCCCTCTCCCAGCTGGAGCCAGCAGCGGGAGGAGTTCAGCTGCCCCCACCCTGAAGGCAATGGTGGGCTGGGGGTGAGCTCCCAGCCCCGGGGAGCAGGGAAAGGTGGATGTAGCAGGTGAGAGGCACGTTGATTGCAACCTGGCTGCAGGTCGTACATTCCTCAGCAAAGGCCCTTGCTCAGGCCAGGGCTGTCCTGGGAAGGGGCGCACTACAGATCCTCATCGCCAATGCCCTCAAAGGCATAATTGCCGTGGAAGTCATTAGCACCCACATCGTTAGCAGAGCTGGAGTGGCTGATCCCACGCAGGCTGACGGAAGTGAGCTTGCTCTGTGGAGAAGGGAGATGTTAGGGAGGACACCCCTAGCTCCCCTACCCACTTAGCCTGAGGGCTCTGGCACACCCACACACAACTCACCGAGAGTTTGGCCATGGGCTCCCGGGAGGCATCAGGTGAGTCCTGTGAGGACAGCACAGCTGGGCAGTGCAGGCTCATGGGACATAACACCGACCTGTTCTTTTACCCACCTCCCTCCCTCCCCAGGGAGTCTGGCTCACTGAGTTCGTCCAGGACCTCTTTCCCTTCCCAGGGCTCTGGAAGCAGGGCACCACAGCCCTGCCAAGGGAACAGTGCCTCCTCTGGGGGCAGTGAGTTCCGGCACACAACACGTCAGAGCCCATGGTTGCACGTGTCCCCCCACCCAGGGCTGCAGGGTCCCACTCACCAGCAGTGGGGGCGACTTCACAGCTTGCTGGCTGTCTGAGCGCCGCAGGGCCCCATTCACCCGCCGCCGAAACATCTGCGGGGAGGAGCTCAGCTTAGCCACAGGGTCCCCAGCATCAGCTCTGAGGCTTATAACTGGCCCTGGGGATCTGTCTGCTGGTGCCATCCTGAGGGGAGCACTCAGGACCCAGCCCAGACCCCAGGAAGTCACAGGGCTAGGTTGGGATCCCGCCCCAGAGACATCATCTGGCCCCAACCCTCACCTTGCGGATGCTGCCTCCAGATTTTTTCACCATCAGCTCATCTACCATGGACTGCAAGCAGATGCTCAGCATGATGGCCTGCAAGGTAGAAGTGTCATGGGCCTCTATGCACCCCACAGCCTTCCCACACCTGATGCAGGGCCCAGCCCAGCCCGTCCCCTCACAGCCACCACCAGCCCACCACACAGGCAGCTCTACCTGCGGGCTGGTGATGGTGACCCACTGCAGCCGGTCCTTGCTCATCAGGTACTCAAAAGCCAACTCCAGCTTCACCTCAGACTTCCCTGGGCTGCTCCCTGAAGGGCCATTGCTCATTGGCACCTACAAGGACATACACCAAGGCTGGGAGCCTCCAGACGGGAAGTAGCAGCTCCACAGATGCCAGTGCAGATCAAGGGCAGCACCAAGCCAAGTGTGGGACATCTGCCAAGTGCCCACCAGTCTTCTGCCACTGTCGGGTCCCCTCAAATGTCCTCACACCAATGATCCCCTCACCCCAAGGCATGACTCAGAACCTCTCCAGGCCTCCTGGGCCAGAAGCTGGCGTCAGAGCGAACACCTTTCCCACAGAGAGGTACCAGCCCAGCCTGGCACAGCCAGGTATCTCCAGCACCCCCAGATGCCTCCCTGCTCTCCAAGCGTCACTCACCGAGGATGTGACCCGCCAGCACCGCATGCGCGTGACCTTGAAGCTGCCCTCTTTGATCTGCTCGTTCGGCAGCCGCACCTGGAAGTTGAGCTCGTTGTTGCCGGCACTGACAACGACATGGCAGCCCTTCTCAGGGAAGTCCGTGACGCAGGGGTCGAACTTGAGATAGCCGTAGTACTTTAGGGTCTGCGCCAGGCGGATGAACTGCGGGCAGAGCCAGGGATGCTCAGCACTGCTGGCTGCCTGCCCAGGCCAGGAACAGTGACCAACCACACGTCACACGGAGAGGGGCTACTGCAGTGCCAGAACTGCCCCAGTCATGGCATTGAACCCTCTCCTACCTCTTTCTTGGACACCTTTTCTTGCAGGGACTTCAGCTGCCGGTGTTGTTCCTTGTTGACAAGGATCCATCCATGTTCAATGTCTGACACCGTCTACAAGCAGCAGAGGTTGGTGAATGCCTGGGACCGGAGCCACCCAAGCCCCTGCACAGCTGTGGCCAAGGGGTGCAGTGCCCCTCCTCACCTGGATGTGCCACATCAACCCTCACCTGTGCATACAGCAAGTTCAACCCCACACGATGCTCCATCACATCGTCATCATAGGCCGAGTCCCAGTAGCTGGAAGGGAACCACATGGGTCAGCCTACTCCCCACCTCCTAACAGCAATGAACAGAAAATCACCCTCCGGTGGGCTGGCTCTCTGGCCAGCTCCCCCCTAACCGTCGGTCACCGTGCCCTGCTCCCCATCTAAACCAGCTGCCACAGGAAGGCAGAAATGGGCTGAGCACAACAGAGCAGCCTATGCTCCATTGTCGTGGCCAGGGATGCTCAGGTGTGTTCCTGGGGACCAAAGCATCTGTGGACACCAATGGCAGGAGGAGAGGGTCCCTCTGTGGAACAGGGAGCCCCAGGCACGACCCCACTGCTGCCCCACAAGCCTCCACTCACCTCTTGCGCAGGATGATCTGGAACTCAGGGTTGTGCAGGCTGGTGACCGACACGTATGGCAGCTCAAACTCCTGCAGCTTTCGCACGACTGCGGGGAAACACTGGCTCAGCAGCATCTCTGGGCAGTAGGAGCCCCTAGGCCCCCAACCGCTAGGGTGCCCCAGGGAAAACAGCTGGGCCCTCCCACCCAGGGTAGGGTCCAAACACACAGCCCTCACTCCAGGCAGGGGGCAGGGCAGATGTCCCACCACAGTGGGCTCTACTCACAGGAGAAACCTCCATCCTTGGTCTCTCTCACTAGAAAGAGGCTGAAGTAGCCAACCAGGTCATCTGGCAGATCCAGCTTGGAGGCCACAGCCTGGGAAGAAGAGCAGGATAGTCCCAATATAGTCCCAACGTGCTGACAAGACCCAGCCCATGTGCATTCTGGGGCCTCCCAACAGCAGGAAGGCAGCACCTCTGCTGCCCTGTGGCCAGGCCTGGGGCTCATTGCAACTAGGAAACAGCTAGGGAACCCCAAACATCAGTCTGGGCCCAGACACACCCATCAGCACACCCATTGCAGCTCCAAGCTTTTCAGCCCCACCAAGGCAACCCTGCTCCAGGGTGGGCAGATGGCAGGGGAGGGCAGGGTGGGCTATCAGGCTGAGAGACCTCCACACATGTGGGAAACCACAGCAGGAGGAGCTGGTCCCACCCAGCACGAGAGCTCTAGCACCTCAAGGACATCCTCTGTCTGGTCCGAGGTAAGGATGTTGACCTTGACCTTCTGCCCATTAGAGAGCAGCACTTCCAGCACCACCTCCTCTGTGGGGATCTGCTGCGTCTCCTGGAGAGAGAAACAGGACTGGCACCCCAGCCCCTTGCCACAGATAGAGGGCCCCAGACCCCTCACAGCTCTGCCCCCTCACCTGCTGGGCCTTGCGCAGAAAGCTGTTGAAGGTCTCGCTGCCTCCCAGCGTTGGGTCCTGCCGTACTGCAGGAAGGGGCGCGGGGAGTCAGGAGTCCCGTGGGAAGGGGCAGGGACCCACACCAGTGCCTGGCCCTCCTGCAGCCCCTCAGTTTGCCCTCAGACTGTATGCTGGGGCAGCCAGGGACCCCCCTGAACATCCCCACTCTGCCAGGGCAGGGGCTGGGACAGGAGCTGGTATGCGGGGGACAAGCCCATCAAATGCCAGTGCTACACCGGGAGTTGCGAGATGCGCTGCGGCAAATGGAGCAGTGCAGGGAGGAAGCCATGGGCAGTGCCCCGGTGCCCTGCACAACTGGGCTGGGGCAGGTCCAGCTTACCAGCCTGCATGTACTTCTCCAGCTGCTCCCGTCGCTGCTCTACTTCTGCTGGAGTGAGTGTGAAGATCTTCTTTGGAGGAAAGGCTGGGACCACATTGGTGCCATATTCCTTCCTTAACTAGGATAAGAAGAGTGCTGCAAGAGCCTCCAGAGAGATGGTGACTGCCCTGATCCCCCACCCTAGCTGATCCCCAGGGACCTAGCAAGGGGAGCAGAGAGCTTGCCAGCATCCCTTATCCATGTGGGAAGCCAGCAGCATGCAAGAACCCAGATGGAATGTCACAGACCAGGAGCGGGCACCTTGGCACTCACCACCCTCCCTACCTGCTCATGCAGGCCCAGGAGCTGGCTGTAGCGCACCCGGCAGTGCAACACCCCGTTCACATGGATGTTGTAGGCCTGCAGGGAAAGAAGCCAGTCAGATCCCAGGACCTGCCCAGCTTAGGGCACACAGGATGCCAGGGAGCACCCAGGAAAAGGCGATACTCCTGAGGACCCTGCCAAGGGGCAGATGGTCAAAATTGTTCAGGAAGTATGAGCACATCCAAGAGATGTGCCCACTGGACACCAGGAAGGTCTAACCCTGTGGCTGCCCAGCCATGGCGAGTACACAGCCACACTGCAGCCCTGCAGACACGGGAGTCGCCATACAAACAGACAAGGACACCCCTCCCCACTCCCAGGGGTTCATAAGGAGCCGGTCCCTGGCTGCGTCCCCTCTGCTCTGGCTCAGCTCCTGTTGATGCCACAGGCAGAGCACAGCTACAACTGCAGAACATACAAGGCCTGGCAACTCCATGGCCCAGCTCCTGGCACCTCACCAGAGGCAGTCTTTGCAAGGGAGAGCACTGTCATCTCAGGTCCTGCCATCTCCAGGGTAGTGTTTGGGAGGGTGAGAAGATGAACATGAGCCTCTAGCCAGCTATGGCAGCCCAGCCTCCCACGGATGCCCCCAGCGCCCTCCTGCTCCCAAGCGCTGGAGAGCCCAAGGCTTGGCAGAGGTCCCAGCCCAGCCAGGCTGGAGTTCACACTGGCACCTCCCAACCCAAAGGCACCAGCCCAGTGGCTCAGGGCTGCTGTGAAGGATCCAGGAGGGACAGGGGTGGTACGGGCAGCACTCACGCCTGCCCAAATCAGGGCTCTCCATGCGGTCACAGGTCCTGCCCAGCCCCCGGGCTGCCCAAGGTCTCTCCCCAAGGCCTCCCCCAGGCCTGAGGAGCCTCCGCAACAGCGGAGGGCAAAGTGCAGGGGGGTCATGAGGCCGAAATGCCTCGAGGGCTGCCTGCTCCTTTGGCCCTTGAGTAACTGCACATCCGGCGGATGGCCAGGTCTCTCCATCACCTCTCACCACCGCGTCCGTGCCCCAACTCAGGGTCCCGAGAGGGATCCCCCGGAGAGGGATTTCGGCACGGGAGGCAAGCATGGGGGCCTCCGTGGGGTCGTGAAGCTCAGGGCTGCCCACCCTTACCCCGAGAGCATCGATCCGGACCCTCTCTCTACCCAGCCTGAGGGCTCTGCCCACCGCTGCCGGCCCCGGCAAATGGGTCTGGGCACTCGATGGCCACCGCCACTCGGCAGCAGTGTTCCCCGGCTCCTCTCCGGAGGCGCTCACGGCGCAGGGAGCAAAACAGGAAGCCAGGACAAACGGACGGACGGACGGGCGGGCCAGGATGAGCCGGAGCTGGGGATGAGACCGGACGGGGCCCCTGCGGGCTGCCCACCCCCGCCCGCGGCCCCCAGGGCAGGGCAAGGTCCGGATATCCCCGGGGTGGTTCCAGGGACCTCCTGCGCCCGATCCGGAGGCGCGGGGGCGGCGGGTCCAAATCCCTGCCTAGCCCTGGCACAGGGCGCCGGCTGGGGATGGCGATGGGCCGGGACCTGCCCGACTCGCCTGGCCCCGGCCCCGGCCCCGGCCCCGGCCCCGGCCCCGGCCCCGGCCCCGGTCCTGGTCCCGGTCCCGGTCCTGATCCCGACTCGCCACCGCGCAGGGGCTGCGGATCCGCACGGCCCCACCGGGGCCGCACCGCACCCGGGCCGCGGGGCCGCGCCACCCACTCGGCTCCGCGGGACGGCTCCGTTCCGCGGGACAGCTACGCTCCCTCAGCCCCGCTCACCACGTAAGCGGCGGCGCCGCCGTCCCCGGCGCGGGTCTCGGTCTCGGGAATGGAGAAGTGCATGGCCGGGCCGAGCGCGCCCCCGCTACCCGCCTCCCGCCGCCGCCATCTCGGGCCAGCACTCCCCGCGATGGCGCGGCCGGCAGCACCGCCCGCCCCAGGGCC
>VWPU01017432.1:0-136286 GCA_013398955.1 Callaeas wilsoni
CGGCGCCTTCCCCGCCCCGCCCCGCCATTCCCGCCCCGCCGGCTGCCGAGCGCGTCAGCCGCCGCCTCCTTCCCCGGCTTGCCCGGCGGCACCCGGAGCTAAGCCGCCTGCGCGCCAGGGCCGCCATCTCCGGTCACCATAGTGACGGGTCCCGACGACGCCGGGACGGCTCCGGGCCTCTTCCCCTGTGCCCCGGAGCCAGCCGCCGTCCTTCCCGCCGTGAGCCCTTTGGGTCTTCTCCCGCCAGCGCCTGCATGTGCTCCCGTGGCGTTCTGGATCCGCCCCCGCCTTGATCCTGCCTGGCGGGGTACGTGCCGCCACCATGGCCGGGGAGGGAGACAGGAGGAAGCGCTTTATTTCAGCCACGGCTGCCAACTACTTCGGGCTGGACCCGGCGGGCGGTGCCGCTGCCTTGGCCGCGGGGCTGCATTCCCGTCCGGAGCTGAGCCGCTTCCTCGACGACGGCAATGAGTTCCTGCTCGTGGTGCAGCACTCGGGCGCGCAGCTCAGCGCTTCCAACAAGGTACCGTAGTGTCCGGCGCCTGCGGGTCCCGCGTGTCCCGGGTGTCCGCCGCGTCCCGGCGTGCGAGCGGGGATGCAGAGCCTGGAGTTTGCCCAGGCTTGGTGGCCGTAAAGACTGGTGTCAGATTGGGGAGACATCTCCCTCCTGCGAATATCTGTGCAGGTCTCTGTGTCTGCTGCAAACTACTGGCGGCTGCCGTGGTTTAACCCCAGCCGTCAGCTAAGTACCACTCACTGTCCCCCACCCCGCCGTGTGGAGAAGAATCGGAAAGAAAAGAACGCTGTGGGTTGAGATAAACACACTTTAATAACTAAAACGAAATAAAAGATAATGCTAGCTAACCACTGTTACACTAATAATAATGTTAATAACTGTAATGAAAAGGGGCGAGAGAGGGGAACAAAACCCAAGAGAAACAAGTGATGCACAATACAGTTATTCACCAATGACTGATGCCCAGCCCGTCCCCCAGCAGCGATCTCCCGGCCAACTCCCCCCGGTTTATACACTGAGCATGATGCTCTGTGCTATGGAATATGTCTCTGGCCAGCTCGGGTCAGCTGTCCTGGCCATGCTCCCTCCCAGCTTCTCGTGCCCTCCTCACTGGCAGATCATGAAGCACTGCAAGGTCCTTGACTTTGAATAGTTACTGGTCAGCAACAACCAATATATCAGTGTGATGTTAACATTATTCTCATACTAAACCCAATACACAGCACTGTACCAGCTGTTAAGAACAAAATTAACTCTATCCTTGCTGAAAGAAAAGCACTGTGCCCAGAGCCTGTGACCATATGGTCAGCAGATGATACATTTGTTAGTGGGTTGTGCCCATGCCAGTGCAGTTTTAGTGTGCTGTATGTTGGAACGTAATGCGACCTGGGGCATGGAGATGGATGTATGATTTCTTCCTGGGCATGGCTGCATGCAGGTGACTGGGAGGATTGCCTGGGCAATGTCTGTGCAGGGAATGGGACCCACTATGTGGCACACTGGCTGATATTTGACAAATCCAAGGTGAGTGTTTGTCCAAAGCATGCATTGTTCAAATTGGTGCGTCCGGCTGTGAGCAAATCTGAGATTCATTGTGTGAAATGTCCTGCCTTGAGTCTTGTGTTCAGCAAGTGACTTATGGGATTGATACCACGGGGTGTGTTGTGCACTCAGTGTCACCATGTAAGGAGGGCATGGTGGGGTGCCAGCCACACGGAGCGTACAGGCAAGGTGTGGGTCTTGAAATGGGACCTGTCGTTCTGCAGTGAGACCAGGGACGTGGTGTCTGTTATGTCCGTGGCTTCACCCATGGAAGATGCATGTCATGAGTCCTCGACATGTGAAGTGTGGACCAGTAACTTGCATGTCTCCTTGGTTAATCCTCTGTGAAGTCTAGTGCATGCTGTATTCAGGCAAGAATGAACATTTATGTGTACCAGGTTTTGGGGGTGCTGCTGAGCCACTGCCTAAAATATGAAGCAGCTTTCAGCAGCTGTGGAAGATCAGATGCATATTGGTGCTTTACTGTGTTCTTGTTGTCCCAGTGAAGCTATGTCTGTAGGTGTTGGGCTAAAGGCTTCATTAGGAAGTAAGACTGTTACTGTCCAATGAAACTGAAAGCTGTTTTTACTACCCTTTGTTTCTTGTAACAGAAAAATAGTACACAGATATTTACAATTGCACAGAATCTGGGATTTCCCTTAGCGTATATTTTTGCTATTAATTTATCAAATATTTTATATATATTCTTGTTCTGTGAATTGTCCTCAGCCACAAATAGTTTCAGTAATTACTTTATGGCAATTTTTTGAACTTTACCCATAAGTTGGGCTGTGGATGGAACATTAGTCATTTCACAATTTGTGATTTTACTGATGAAGGAGCATGCCTTTCTCTGTTCTTGAGAAATCTATGAATAGAGTATTCATAACAATTTACAAACTCAGGAAAACCATACAGAATATTTAGGATATATAGAAAAATATTCCCAAAGGTACGTAGCATAAAAATACAATTAAAAAAGTAGGCTTCGTGCTTAGTTTCTCTAGGCACAAGACAGAGTTTCTGTTTAGTCCAAAGAAAGTGGTAAGCAGAGTTTTCAAAATATAGTGAGAAATGATGGTATTTACAGACATTATATGCTGTAGAAGGCTTTATGTATTTGATGGTGGAAGTCGGGTTTCTATGGACTCAGATATGAGTATCATAAAAATTTTAATTTTCTGTGTCAATCAGATACTACCAGAATTGTGTCAGAGCCCAGAGGGAGTAATATGGTGTTTTATATTTTTTTCTTGATGCAAATTGTTCGTGTAAATGGTGTATGTAATTTTGTATAATATGCAGTCAGTAAGAGCTTTCTAAACAAATCCTGTCTTCTTGATTGTTACAGATTGAAGCTACTGATTCAAAGAATAATGTGTTGGTGTTCTTTAAGCTGAGACCTGATGTAATAACTGAAGATAATCTTCATAGTAATATTCTTGTGTCATCTATGCTAGACTCACCAATCAACACCCTTTATCAAGCTGTACGACAAGTTTTTGCACCAGTATTACTGAAGGTGAGCAATATACCTGTTTAAATGTTTTGTAGATTTATATTGAGACTGGAATTCAGTAGGATGTTACCTAATTCTGAGCTAAATATTTTATGTTACAAAATCAAAGTATTTGAGGAGATTAAACAATGGGTGATAGTTATAATTTCTAAGTTAAAGAAAGTACTTAAGTTCCTATCAGTAAGGATGAGAGGAAGATTCTGGTCATACATATGCCTTACTGGAAACGTGGAATACACTGGCCAGTGGTGGTTAATGTGGTAGACAGCCAACACATTTTCAGAGTGCCTTTATAAACCCAAGAACTGACTTTTGATTTTGTGATAAAAATGTTTTTCATAGTATTATTCTGAATTGTTAAATGAAAAGAACAAGGTGCTCTTTCTTGACTTTAGGGGAAAACTTGCTACATTGTCCCACCATATGGTTGGTACTTAATCTGAATTTTATATTTTTTTAAAGACTAATGGTAAGAAAATAGCAATTGCTCTATCATGTGAGTCACAATTTTTGAAATTTTCATTACAGGATGAGAAGTGGAGTAAAGCATTTGATCCCAAACTCCAGAAACTTCTAAGTGAACTTGAAGCTGGCTTGAGTACTGCTCTCAGAAGATCAGATCCCAGCTACACAGGAACAAAATTCAGTGAAGATGATGTGCGAGGTTTGTTTTGCAATTACATCTTTTATAGTTAATTTTGAATTCGGAATAAATAATTTATTTACAAGTTGAGCGTTTAGGCTTCCCAGTGATTGCACAGTGCGAAATAGAACTGGTTGTTGTTAGTAGACTGGAATTACTGATAGTCATGCTAGGAGACCAGAGTTGACTTTTATACTGCATCTAGTCAGGATCAGAAGTTAAAGGATATTTACCTAACCATATGTAAAAATTTGCTTTAGAAAGTATGTTCTGACTGGACATATTTTATAAACATTAATTTATTTCATATGTAAATATTTTCTATTTTATTTGCAGCTATACTGACACCAACAGATGAATTTCAGTTCTGGAGAGAATTTGCTCGTCATGGAAGTAAAGGGTGTAGTAAAGAGAGAGCTTCGTATTTTAGAGACCTATTTGAGGACATTGCAAAAGTATGTTTTATTTTGTGTGATCAGTGACATCTTTCTAGACTTAGTAAAAAAAACTCTTCTATGAATTATATGTCAGTATACGTACACTCTTTCCAAATATATGAATATGTAACTATTTAGTTATTCTTTTCTTAGGCAGAATTTTACTTTAAATGATATTCCTGTAGTTTGTAGTGACAGTGATGCATGGGAATGCCTACATTTAATTGGGAGTGGATTTGATCATTGAATACTAGGAGCTGGTGTAGAAATACAACTGTATGCTACAGTTTGTGAACTGGGGATTGACTCACGAGATGAAAAGGACACTATTAATGCTGTCATGCAACACTTTTGGCACCCACAAAGCATTTTCTGGAATAGTGCTTCAGATAGCAATGAACATTTCACATGAATAAACTTACACAAATACTTGGTTTTTTGAGAGGATTATGATATATTCTGTTATGCAGTAAACCTCAGGAAACTACACCACTTGCCACCTTCAGGAAAGTGTAACTGTTTCTACAATACTATTTGCAAAGTGAACATATTAAGGATATTTTTTTCTAGGATTATTACAACTTGGATACTCTCTCATTATTTGAAGTTGTGGATTTGGTGGAGGCTACCAAGGATACTGTTGATGGTGTGTGGAGACAAACAGAACATGATCCTTATCCACAGTCTCGCATGCATAATCTCTTGGATGTGATAGGTAAACTTTTATGCAGCCTTTATTAAATGCACAGTTCAGAAAAGTAAAATGATTCCTTGAGCAGAAACCTTCTTCCTTGTAAAGGCACCAATAACAGCCCACAATGGGAAGGTGCTTGCTTCTTATAATTATGAACCATGGATATTATTTGCCTTCTAGTATGTGGTAATTCAGCCAATTGTAATAGATGCCTTCACACATGCTTGGGAAGGTGATAGATAGTTAGAAGATGGAGCTGGATAGCTTTCAGCCTGTGAGCTGGATTTGTCATGCTTCTATTCGACTCCTTGTCTTTCTCTCAGAGGAGAAAATGTTCTTAACTAAACCCCTATTAAGGTCGGTTCACTTTGTGTGGATGTGAGAGCAGGATGTGCAGAGAGGTTCTTCTTTCATTCTCTTGGCAGCAGCCCCATGTTTGGGGACAGGCATAGGACAGTGAGTTTGTGTGCTGCTGCCAGATGTGTGTGTGCGTGAGAGGAAGAGTTGTGGGGAGCAGCCAGATACTGCCATTGCTGCTGATAAAGACAGGTGCTTTTGTGTGGAATTCAGAATCCAAATCCATCAGCTTCAAATGTTGGACCAACTTCTGTTTACCTTGGAGGTATTCAAGAGATTTATTGAATTTGAAGTAAAATAATCAGTTATTGCTGCGTTTGTGTGGTTTGAAATCAAGACACTACACTGTTTTTTTAAAAATGTGATTGGAATGTGATGTAGCCCTTAAAGGAATTATTTTAAACAAGCATAACATCTTGGGTTTTTTATACTTTTTTGTCTTCTAGGTGGCTCATTAGGTAGATTTGTTCAGAGAAAATTAGCAGCTTTGAATTTGTGGAAGGATACTTTTCACAGTGTTAAAGAAAATATACAGACTGGCATCTTGATTTGTGAGCAGTGGGTGTCAGCTTGTGAATACCTAACTGGACAACTATGGCAACATTATGCTCTACATCCATGGAAAAATGAGAAATATTTCCCTGAACTGATAGCCAAACTTGGCAAACGTCTTGATGAGGTAGGGATTTGAATTATACACATTAGTTTCATTAGACACAGAATTAAACAGCATTGTTGCAAGTTAAAAAAGGGAATTAAAATACTTTCATAGTCTTTTCAGAGTCAGATAGTATTCCATAATCTGTTTGTCTGAGCCTTTCAAAAGTTTCTTGTAAAAAGGAGAGAGATATGTACTTGTAAATACAAGTTTTATGTAAAAATACATTTGATTTATCAAATACTTTTTTTCCCTTATAGGTGCTAACTGTTAGAACACTGCATGAAAAACTTATGTTCTTCTTGCCAGCTGGAGAACAAAATTCTTTACATCTTTCTCATGTGTTCGAACCCTTTGCTGGCCTAAATCCTGTACACTATAATCCTTACACAGAGGTATAATGCTTGTTTTTAATGTGTCTTTTATAATGCATTTTATAATGCTTATTCTTTCTGTGTCTTTTTGCAATGTGTGTAGTCCTAAACTAACACATGAACTCATTATCTCTAGCCATTATGGAAAGCAGCAGTCTCTCAGTATGAAAGAATTATTGCACCAGCAGAACAAAAAATAGCAAGCAAATTGAAGAAATTTATTTCGGAAATTCAGGACAGTCCACAGCAGGTATGGGTATTTTGTAGTCTGAAAACATTCCTGCAAATCAAGTTATTTAATTCTTAAGTAGTCAGTTGAGAGGATAGGAGTAAGTTCTTAGAGCCAAAGACAGCACTACTGGGTGGTGTCAGCCTATGTTTAATTTTTTTAATGAGAAAGTGATAACTTTTTAAAATCTTCATATTCCAGCTTCTTCAAATATTTCAGAAACATAAGGAACTGATAAAGCATCCAAATATAAGCAAAGAATTGCTTTTTGAAAGGGAAACATTGCTGGCAGCACTTCAAGATTATGTCAAAGGTATTTAATGGCATTAGGTTTTTTGTGAATGCTAGAATCTTTATTTACTTCTAGAATTATGTTAGTGTTCCTAGTATATTTTTATAACTACAATAATGATCTAAGATTGTTCTGTTAGATTTCTGGTCTAATGCATCTTTTGCATGTGTTAGACTATGAGACAGACTTTGAAACTCGATGCCATGGAGTTCCTGGTGATGTTTCCGGACCACTATCAGGCAAGAACCTTTCTGAAGTTGTCAATAATATTGTATGGGTACAGCAGCTGGAACTGAAGGTAACAGATTCTGTTACTGTTTACACACAATTTATCATAGAATGTAAAACATGGTATTTGACATTTCTCTGGGGAATTCCACACAGAAAAACTGTGGGCTTCCCAAGAGTTATATAATCAAGGTTCCTTATCAGTGGTGCTGCATGCTAAGTGGAATTTTATTAGCAGACCCAGAATGTAGTCTTTTTGTAGTAAACTGAACCGCCTCCTTCAGACAGAAGGTTTTTTTGTTAAATTTTACCATGCAGTTTGCATTTTAAAATTGTTTTTAGGATTCACAGATAGCCAGATTCTGAAATCCCAATTCTCATTTGTTATTACTAACCTTTGCAGTGTCCTCTTGAAATCTAAGGGGTTTCTTTGTAGTACGTTTTGAGCTTGTGCCTGTCAGGGAATTTACAGTGGTAGAAGTAAACAACTGTACAATAATTCTGTGTTCTCTTAAATCGTACTGGACTCTATTTTAATTTATCATGTTTTTGTAAGTTTGTTTTTGCACTTTAGTTGGAAGCTTTGAATGTTTTTTGGAAAACATTGACCAGCAAAAACCAAAATGTTTTTTGTGAACGTAAGTGCCCTCTACAATAACTATAGATTTGAATGAGAATAGAAGTTACTTATCCCAGAATAACCATCAGCCCCTGTTCAGCTGATGTGTGTCAGTTGTATGTTTGCTTTAGGCTGTGCTAAATTTTTGAATTGGTCTCAAATCTCCACTGATTGTATTGACTAGAGTTTTAATTTGTCCACATGTAGATGTGAAATTCCATTTCAAATACCTTTGAATATCATCATGGACCTTACAGATACGACAGAAGGCTCATGGCTCTGTACCTTTACAGAGAGTTAATTAAAGACCAAGTGGGATATCCTCAGGGTGTCTTAGTAGGGGTGGATGCCATGGTCACTGTTGTCAGTGGACAGCTTATTCAAACCCAGTTTACTGTAAATAGAATTCAAACATCTGGGACGCAGTTCAGAATTCACTTTTTTTTCCTAATCAGCTTTTGAATCCCACTTGGATGTTTTGTAATGCTGATTTTTATTGTAGTGATTTTTCTTTTCTGATTGAATATTGGGAAGTTAAAGCTTATTTTCTTCATTACTGTGTTTAAGGTGGATGATTCTATCAAGCTGGCAGAGGCTCTTCTGTCTGACTTACCCGGATTTCAAACTTTTCATCAAAGTGCAAATTGTTTTCTGGAACAGTTAAAAGTATATGAGCAAGAACAATTTGATGATTGGTCTAGGAATATCCAGTCAGAATTATCAAATCCCAAGTCAGGACTTTGGTAAATACACTCTTGTTTAAATAATGTTTATTAAATAATGAGATCTGTAGTGTGGTGTAATTCATTAGAATTTGACAAAAGAAATAAAAAAAATTACAGGATTGAGAATGAATAGGGAGGCAAAATAGAACAATTTATTATAGTTTCAACATCCTGCCAGTCTTGCTTGGTAAGGTGAAATATACAGGACAGTACTATTAAGAACTAATTAATAGCTAATTAATAGCTAATATTGCAGATTAATAACTAATCTTGCAGTTTCTGTTAGCCCCTGGAATGAAAGACATGTTTGGTTTGCTTGTTGTTTTTACTTGTTACCCATTGTAATCCTTATAGCGATAATGTATAGAAACCAGATGAGATGAGAGTATAGCTGTGCTATACAGATGACACATGTAGAGTAAGAAATCAATTGATATTCACAAGAAATTCTGCAGTCTACACAAGGCAGATGAAAGAAGAGAGGGCATATCAATTTAAATTTTATGAATTTTGTTTCCCAAAGTAACAGAATTTCTTTATGGGATATTAAAATATATTTTAACAATTTTTGTTTTAGTCGATTGACCACATGGCTTCTGTCTTCAAATCTGAGTGTTGCAAAATTCCTCTGAAAAGTATTTGTCCACAGTTACAGAGAATACAGGAGTTGATACTTAAGTGAAAACCTTTATTTTAATGAAAACATGCAAAAATATAACAGCCATCTAATTTATTAGTACCATAAAATTTTGTTATAGCGAAATTTTAAAAGATGTGAAGTGGTTAATTAAAAGAACAAGAAAAGAAGTAGCTCCCTACAAAGGGGAATGCAATGGATATGGGAACTAGAAAAGAGATGAGGAAAAAAAAGAAGAAAAAAATTAGTAAGGCTGAAGTGTTTATGAAAGAAGCATTGCTAAAGTAGGAAAAAAAATGGAGTACAGTCTGAAGAAAGGCTGATATTCTTATTAGCATCTGGTTGAATATACCAAAATGCTCCATTGATGCAAGTTTTGGTTCTTAGATTGTTTCCCTCAGATTATTTTCTCCCGCCTTTGCAATGCTGAAGACTGTGGTGGGTAAGGCACGTCCTTGAGAGAGTATGATGGATACAGTGTAATTTAGAAATACTGTCTAGCCCTGAGTTACATGTTAACTATCATCACAAGCCAGAAAAACTTTGTAAGCAAGAATGATAAACATTGTTAATTCTGTCTTATCTTCATTGGCTTTGAATGAAAGGAAAGGTTACTGGAACAGTTTCTGAGTAAATTAAAATGTTAATAAACATAGAAAAACAAAATAGAATGACATCAAGCTGTTCAGAATAGTTTTTTATGTTATGGTAAAATGCACCTAAGAAAGGATAAATATCAAATTATATTCAGTAATATGATTGATTTTGGTTCAGTATCCAAGCAAATAGCCCTGTGATGGAGCTGGATTCCGTTTCTGGAACATTAAACATACTTTACTCAGATCGTTTGGTGACTCTGCTAAGAGAAGTACGTCAGCTGTCTGCACTTGGGTTTGCTATACCAGCTAAAATACAGCATGTTGCAAACACTGCACAAAAGTTCTGCAAGCAGGCGGTCATCCTCAAGCAGGTATAAGATTATGCCATAATAACTTTCTGTTCTGACTTCCCAGCTTTAGTTTGTAGAAGTTTTCTACAGTACTGTCTTTTCTGTCTGTGTGGTTAAGCTTTTCGCTGTGCTTGTCTGTATGAAAGTGACTTCTTTCTTGAACAAGTTAGCTAAGTCCATAAAAGAAAACAAAAGTAAAGATACGCTTTACATTTTCAGAATGTGTCTTCTTTTGAAATAGAGTATTAAAGCCATATGAAGTATACTTTATACAAAAATAAGACAAGTAATTAGTTGATCACCTGGTTTTAGTCTCAGTTTTTTATAATTATGAGTAAAGGGAAGTGTCATAAAATGACATGTCCTGGCCAGTGCTAGTTTTCAACTGAAAATATATTAGTAAGTGTTTTAATGGTAGTATGTGTGGGGTTTTGATGGGTGGGTGGTATATTCTTTTGATTGCATTCAATGCCATGTATGTTTTTGTTTGGCTTGTATTTCAATTCAATTTCACATGAGGTATCCTTGATATCTGAGATACCCCTACAGCTAAGGCAGAGTTGACATAAGACCTTTTATTTATTCTTGTAAATTTAAGCTCTCCTTTTTTTACAGGTGGCACATTTCTATAATTCTATTGATCAACAAATGATTGGGAGTCAGAAGCCAATGATGTTACAGTCTGCTCTAGCATTTGAACAGATAATTAAGGTGAGAGAATCCCCCTCTTTGTCTTTTTAGTTTCAGTGGTATCTGTGCATATTCTGTGCTGCTTTTTCTACGTTTATTGCATTGTAATTAAAAAAATTATTTCTTGATAAACAAGTGAAGTTGATTAGCAGCTATTAATGTTACATTTTTGGTTTTGATCTGTGCAGAACAAAGACTAAGAGAGCCGTTTAAGTGTCCTCTCATCTTCAGATGTCTGCTTATGTTTGTGGAACAGCAGTCTCAACATCAGTTGATCTATTTCAAACTCTGTTAGGATTCCGTCATTAATCCTTCTCCAGTGCACTGATGTAGCTATAGCGCTGTGCTCCTGCATGTCTGTGATTTGCCAGATTATTTTGTCTCTAGTGCAGTTAGGGAAAGGGACGTCCTCTGTTTTTTTGCTAGGAATAAAACCATCTTTCTCATATTATCACTTCCTGTATGCTAGCTGGTAGACTGCTTTTGTCATTAAATGTTAAAAAGCTTGTGTGTTTTTAAAGCATTCAAAGTCTGGTCCTGGAGGAAAAGCTCAAATAACATGGGATAATCCCAGAGAACTGGAGGCTTATATCCAAAAACTCCAAACTGCTGCTGAACGGCTTTCCACTGAAAATAGAAAGCTAAGGAAGTGGCACACAAACTTCATTGAAAAGGTATATTTTCCAGATGAAATTGAAATCATATCTGCTATAGCATGCGTTAGCCTTTCTTTCATTTGCATGATGATGAGTATGTTTATTATTCCTTAAAATTCTTTTAACAGGTCATATCACTTATGAATATTGATCTACTTCGGCAGCAGCAGCGTTGGAAAGAGGGACTTCAGGAGCTCAGAACTGGTTTTGCCAGCCTTGAGTCACAGGCAGGGTTTGATTTTCATACTGCAAACTGTGAACATTTGACTTTTCAACAGTAATCAAGACTCAAACATAGCATGATTGAATTAATTTTGATTAAGGAGTTACTGACTGTCTTAGGAAAACATCTGTGTCCTAGTTAATGTCAGATGTGAGGTAAAATCACAGATGAGGAGGATGGAGATAATTTTTTTGTCATACTAGCAATGGGAGAAGAACTTTTGGTCAATGACAGATGTTAGATGAGGAAATGGGAAAACCTCAGGTAGCGTAGATCAGTTGTGTCTGAGCCATTAATGCAAGGTAAAATGAAGAAATTGGTACAGATAATGAGAGATCCATGCACAGAATAAAATAAATGTATAAAATTTAGAATTAAGATGCATTTCTGCCTGAAATAATGAGAAAAACATGTTTTTGTGTGTTCATTTATCAATTGACAACTTCTAGAGTAGAATCATAGGTTGGAAAAGACCCTTAACATCATTGAGTAAGATGATAACGATTTTGATTAAGAATATCATATTATCAAAATAAGCTATTTTGAGTTATTATTCAAGTCAGTTTAGTTTTTCCTATAGTCTTCAGCAGTCAAAGGACTATATTCTTAGATGGATATGTTGTTCTTATCCTTTATAATGCAAATGCAGATTACTTTTGTTGCTGTTTGCCAGTCAAATAAATGCAGTATCTTTACAGTATTTTACTTCTAATTTTATTTTCATTCTCTCAAGATAATATGAAAAATAAGTGTATTGATTCAGCTTCTGGCTTGTGTTTTCTTTTGAAGTTTAATTTGCAGATTTTTATTTTTAAGTCAGTATATTTTATGAAAATAATCTAGATTTGCTTTAGGATCTGTTTGAAAATTATTTTGGTATTACACAATGTTTTTAGATGGAAAATAACCTAAACTGTATTCAGTCACTCTTTAAAAATCTTTGAGTAGAAGTGATAAAACTTAACCAAATGTATATTTTTTTCGCATTCCAAAAATTATAAGATGGTGTAGTCTTACTGCTGCTGTCATCAAGATGTTACATAGTTCTTTAAAAACCCTACTAAAACTGTCTTAAAGCTTAATTAAGACAATTTCAGGTTTTCTTAATCTCTAGAATCTTTCTGTTGGAAGAGCTCCTATGGGCAGCTTTGAATTGTAGGGCAGACCTTAACTGTGTAGCTTCCTGCAGCAACCCTGGACTGCCTCCAAAGCCCTGTCTGAAAATCTCCAATTAACCAAGAGAATCTTTTAAGCTGGAAGAAGTTTCTAATTTATTTCCTAGCTTCTGTTGTCCTTTTGCAAATCCCTGCATGACTTGCAAGTGGCCATTTAGCTCAGTTGGTCAGGGTGCTAATAATGCCAAGGTAACGAGTTTGATTCCCATATGGTCAATTCACTTAAGAGTTGGACTTGATGATCCTTGTGGGTCCCTTCCAACTCAGAATATTCTGTGATTTACAGAACTTGACTGTATGATAAGGCTTTACATGTTCTTACAGTGCACTGTAGCGGATTTTGATGAAAAACTGAATTCTTTGAGGTAAAATCTTACGTTAATTTATTAGTTAACATTGTTCTGTGGAAACACACGAGAATTTTTATAAATACTATTTAAAAGGTAGCTTACATATTACAGGAAGGTGTGATACAGGTTTAAATCTCTTATTCAGCCAGCTCTTCGTGTTATTTCCAGCAGAGTCCTGTGCATTTTAGAGTAACCTTGAAGAATGTTCTGGTAAACCAATGGGTGATGAACCTCAGTGAAGTTTTTATGGTGATCTGCCACAGAGACTGTTTGACTTGGATATGTTTTTTTATTCCTATATTAATGTGAAATAAATGCAATGAATGCAATAACTGGTCACATAATCAAAAACTCATATCTTGAGTTAGAAGGGACCCACAAGGACCATCAAGTCCAACTCCCTGCTCCTCACAGGACTATATAAAACTAAACAATTTGACTTAAGTGTGTTGTCCAGATGGTCCTTAAACTCTGACCAGCTTGGTGCTGTGACCAAGTCTGTTCCAGCCGTACGATCACTGAATTTTACTAAGATCCTGGTCTTCAGATTTTATACCTTGTGCAGTTTCATCTTATAATTATGGTTCGAGGAATAAATAAAATAAAAATGAACATTATTAAATTTTAGGGTTTCAAATCGAGTGATATGAAAGCTTGGAGACGACACTGGAATCATCAACTTTACAAAGCTCTGGAGCATCAGTATCAAATGGGCTTAGAAGCACTCAATGAGAATTTACCAGAGATAACTATTGATCTAACTTTCAAGTAAGTTTTTTTCCTTAAAAGAAAATATTCAGGTGCAGATTACATTAAACTATTAGTTTTTCTATTATTTGTTTTGCTTTTTAGGCAAGGCCGGTTGCAGTTCAGACCTCCTTTTGAAGAAGTACGAGCTAGATATTACAGAGAAATGAAGAGATTCATCTCTATTCCAAATCAGTTTAGGGGAGTAAGTGAGGCAGAAGATGAGTCTATATTCACTGTTATGACCGAAAGAAATGCAAATGGATTTCTCACCGCTTTCAGTAAAGCAGAGGATTTGTTCAGAAGGCTGACAGATGTTTCTAATCAATTCCAGGTATTTTCAATATTGGACTTAATCGTGCCTTTTTTCCTTTAGATTTGTATCATTTTATGCTTTGGACAGTCTAAACAAGTTGAGCAATGACATTTGTGCATTGTTGTCCTTTTCTTCAAGGCGTATAAGCAAAAGCTTAGCAAGTCCACCCATGTTAAGCCAAACACTTAAGCACATGCCTGACTTGAGCTGTATGTATAGTTCCCTTTGAAAGCTCTGTGTAATAGCTGACTCCTCAGTCTTGCTGTTTTGATTGTCCTTAAATGTGTGAATATGTCAAACCATTTTTTATCTCCTGATTTTTGCACTAAGAAAATCTACAGATAATTGAAGGAGCACAAAGGTTAAAGAGAATGTAACTTGAAAATATTATTAAAATGTTTTAATGTTATTGAGAAACAGTTTTTTAATCTGGAAAATATTTCTTTCCCATGGAATAAAAAATAATGTTGGAAAGGAATGGGTCGTAATTGGCCAAGTAGATATGGAACCTTTGGTGAAGACACATCTTTCTAGCAAACAGGACTGGGAAAAAAACTTCAAGGCATTAAAAGTGAGAGGGAAAGAAGCAGAACGTCTTCCAAGGTATTATTCTTTTGTTTGAATAATGTATTCTATCAGATATTTTATTTGAAGATATAGATAGAATTTCAAGTGTTTTTAAAACTTTGATGTATTTTAAAATGTTTAAATATTAATTTTTCATTTTTATTTTTAGATACTTTCTTTTACCTGTGCTGCCTTCTCTGAAAACTTCTAATTACTTCCTCTGATATAATGGGAAACTTCCTCAGAATTCACGGCTAATTCTGAAATATTACAAAATATAATATTTTAACAAATCTTTTAACTAAGTCCTGTACATGTGAAATATATATGGCAGTTAGGAACAGACGTAGTAAATGTTTGTCATGAAATAATTCCTGTATTGAAATTTGGTATTTGATTACCTCTTATAACTTACAATTTAAAATATGCTAGTGTATGCTTTTATTCTTACATATATTCACATGAACTGACTGTACTGTATGGTTAGAGCTCTCAAGTAAAACTGGTAGGAATCATGTTCAGAACAAGGAAGAAGATGTGACATTTCATGCTGGAGAATGGACTGGTAGAACTTGCTGGCTAGTGACACTCTGAGTAGTAAAGATTTCCATGAGTTCATGGACAGGCTGAAGTGAATAGAAGAGGAACTGGCTGATGTGCCTTATAGCCAGAAGCAACATGTTGCTAAGAAATTCATGAACTGAAAATATGGGTGTTGAGGGAGGATACTCAGGAAGATATCAAATAAGGTAGACCTTTTCGTTAGTGTTCTTCAGCCATCTACTTACGGTCACTGATATGTTAGATATGGGGCCTTGAAATGTCTCTCTGAGGCTTTTCTTTTATTATTACTATTGAAGGCTGAGTTAGTAAACTCTTATGGAAATTAGAGAATTAAAGACATGAATATACAAATAATGAAAGTATTTTTCTTCTGAGTGTGGTAATAGCCTTTCAGAATTTTATGGCACTGGTTATATAAAATCAAGCCATTTTCTAACTATTTGCAGAAGCAGAACATTGGACCTCAGTCCCCATAAAACTGAAAGTATGTGTGCATGATTGTTATTAGTATTTCAATACTCTGAGTAATTTTCCCAATAAGATATGACTTTTATTTGTACAATTATTAGGGAAATTTTTCGTTAGGTTACAAAGTCTGGGTAAACTACAGATGTGCATGGATCTAGAGATACTGACATGTAAGGATGCTACTGAATATTGGCTGTCTTTTAATCTCTTCTTTTTGAAGCACCATCAGAATAGATTGTTTAACTGTTAATTGCAACCCTGTGAAAACTGTAATTGATGATTTCATCCAGAAGTTGTACGACATTCTAGTTGTTTCTTTAAGAAAATCTATTCAAGGTAAGTAACTTCAATGAATAGTATTTTATTTTTTTGTTTGTTTCTATTGTACTTGGGCACATTTGTGTTAATGTAAATACTCTTTTAAAGAAATATTTTACTTTTAGGCACAGTGAACTGCAGAAACCACAAAGCAGAGAAAGTAATCTGTTACAGCTGTGTATTCCTCAATATTACTTTTTCACTACAGACCTAACCTAGGACCCTTTGATGTCCATTGTGTATCTTTCCTGTTCTCTTGTTTTGGCCACATCTGTTCCAGCTGTAAAATAATACATGTGAACATTATAGTGCTTGTTTCTTTTATCCGAAGGAAAATTTTGTTATTTCAAAGAGAGGAAAATTTATTTAATGTTTGAGAGAGGAAAATTTCCTAGGTGTTTGAGAAGGTATCATAAAATGTTGTAATAAAAAATGCTATTAGATTTTTCTTTTAAAAATTGAAATACTTAATGAAGAGTCTAAAATAATCTAGATTTACTCCATGGAATTGCTCTTCCCTTAATTTTCAAAACTGTTAAAACTGTGTTGAGCAGTGCAAAACATTTCCCTGCTTTGGGTGGTCAATCTGTATCTGGACTAGAAGGACAAAACAGAATAAAGCGTAGATGATGAGGAATAACAGTGCTTTGTGCTTTAAATCTAACAATCACCACAGCAAACATAGAACAGGGAGCGTGCAGAAAGTGAATTATTTCCATAGCCTGAAAGGTGAATCTTTCCTGGAAGATTTCCTGGCGCTGTACAGCTCTTTTCTCAGTACCAAAAAAGTTCTACCTTGGTAGGAAAATGCAACATTATAGCTTATTCAGGCATTTGTTTGGTAGTCCTTTCAATATATGAAGCAAGGTGGCTTTAGTTAATTAGCTTCTTTAAAAGAGCCAAACCAAAATAAACCCCCAGAGAACCCAAAAGCAATTTTAACATCTATTCTTCTCTATTTACCTAAAAAAGACCTATATAGCTTTTGAAAGCATATAAATAAATGCATGTACATATATAATACATAAATAAAAGTATTTCTGTTTAATGTTCAGAAGGAGCTCTGATACTTATGGTCTAAATCATACACTGAACGCCGTGGATCACATTTGAAAAGCTGTGTGTAAACACAAATGTGCAATTTTTGTTCAGGTAGTAGACAAGATTGGAGTCTGCAATTTGTTAAGCAAATACTTCGCATACTTCTAATGCTGTATGATTGTGCATTTGTCTGACTTGGATATTTAGAACTACAAATATTCTCTCCATGATAACTTTGTTTTGCATCTTTATGTAGCTCACCTATGTGATGTTTCTACATTTCTCACTGATGCCATGGAAACACTAGTGATTAGGCCCCAGACTGTAGAGGAAATAGCAGAAGACAATTTAAAATATTCAAGCCTACATGAACGAAAAGAAGGGGTAAGATACTATTTTATTCTATCCAGAACAACAGCTATAAAACTCTAATTAGTTTCTATTACGGAAACTTACATTTAATAATAACTAATAAAGATCATGCAGAGGTCATGTAGGGTCAGGGCAATAGTCCATGTAGCACAGTACTTTGTGTACAGCAGTGATTTACCTAGGGGAAAATGTAAAATCAGGGTAGCATATTTGATACTTTTTACTTCTAACCTTCAACCAGAACCTTGCTGAGTTTTATGTGGTTCCTGAGCATATAGTAACACTTAGTGGATTTTTCTTCCACAGCCTTTCCTCATCTTCTCTTGAGAGCAAATACACGTTTGAAATCCAAAATATGCTGTGGTACAAAGTGTAGATCAGTTACTCATTACATGAAGGACCTCTCTTTTTATTTTTTTTCCCAACTGCCACCTGTTAACTTCATACCATTTACGTCTTATACTGGAAGAGATATGGACCAAACAGTTCCTATTCTTCTTTTTCATGGCGCATTACTGTGTTTTTCTTTGTTGTGTCTGGTATCAGCCATCTGTTCTAGACTGAAGAGTGTTAGTTAATCTGATCTTTTCTTATGCATGAACCCACTCATAACTTTGATCATCCTTGTTGACTTTTGGTAAGTCTTTTCTTTCTATTTCATTTATCTGTGTGACCAAAAGATTTTTCTCAGTTTTTAAGATCTGAATAAACCATGGATTTACATGATGAAATAGTAATATTACCTCTTATTATCTTTTTTGTCTCTGTGACTCATAACATTTGATCTGCTTCCTACTCCTTAGATTAAGCTCACATTTTGGTAAAACTAGCTGTCATAACCCCAAGACACCAAGTCTGAAGTGCAGTTTTTATCTTAGGACTCAACTTGTACATGTGAAGTTCAATTTTTCACATTTGTGTCACTTCATGGTTATCTACTTGAATTTAGCTTGTCGCCAGTATCATCAGTGATTATTTCTTCTACATTCATTCTGCAGTTCTTCACAGGTGAAGTATTTTAATGCCTGAAATAACATAGTATCATCAGTAAACTTTATCATTGCACAGGCTGGTCTTCTTTTCCAATTCCTTCATAAGAACTTTGAGCAGTCCAGAAAAGGTATCTACAGAACTCCATGGGCCATATTTTTTGATTGCAGGAACTAGCCATGTCCTCCTAACGCTGTTCTCTGTCTTTTACCCAATTAATTATCTGTGCAAGGACCTTTGTTCTTATGTCAAGGTTACCAGTTTTTCTTAAATGCCTTGGATGAGAGTTTGTGTTAAAGGCTTTTTGGAAACTCAACTGGAATATATGATTTAATTTTCCTTCATCTGTACCCTTACTGATGCCTTAAAAGAGCTCTGGTTATACAAGTTTGTGGAATTCTACAAAACCCTTATTAACTCTTCCCAACTGGACAATATTTATCCTTTGAAGGATTCAGTTCTAAATGAGTGCATCTGAGTTTAGGTGTTCATGTGCAGGGATCTGCAGTGCATGTGCTGTTAATATACTCAGCAGAAGTCTGGTCCAGTTGCCCAAAAGTGCAGTTCTAGAGTTACTGAGATGCATTTCCAACATGCCCACAAGGCTGGCAAACATAACAGATAAGTTCTGGGAGGCCTTTACCTTTCTGTAATTGCAGCTGGAGGCCATGCAAGTGCCATGGGACATCTTGGGTGTATTTGTGAGGAACTGAATCAAGTCCCAGTGGTGTAGTCACCTGCAGCCTGGAGCAATCCTTGTCACGCTGGGGAAGGCACCTTGTGGTTCATCCTCCCAAGCTGATTTCTTAGCGCCACTGAGAGCACTATGCAGTTATTCGTGCACAAGTGTCTACTGTTTGAGGGATGTCCTGCATATCAGAGAGCTCCAATAAAAGGCTCAAGGTAGATAAGACACAGGATGTATAGGAAGCCCCATAACTTTTGGGGCTGTGGATGTAAGGCAGATGCGATACAGTAGAGGATCTCAAATAGTGCTGGAAACCTCTGTCATTAACTGATTGAGACCTTGGTTTCAATGGTGTTTTAGATGTCTGCTTAACAAGTCCATATACAGACATCTAATTTTAGCTTAATCTTTATCTTGCATATGGATTATCAGCTTGGCTCCTTACTCAGTAAGGACGGGTATAATTATTTACATTTTGTAGGAACTCTGGGAGAATTATTGGATACTGAAGAGAATTACTTTGTAGTACTGTTGCCTGTTGCCTCTTCTTAATTTTTGAAGGAAAACATATATAACAGGACATTTTGATAAATGTATAAAACTGTATGTGTTTATCTCAGATGATTCTCCTGGCTTGTATAGTTTAAAAGGGTTGTTTGGTTTTTCTTTTAAATTCTGTTCTCTCTTAATATGTGGGAAAAAAAGATGGATTTTTTCTCTGCATAAATGGGTGATGAAAACTGGTGCTCTTTTATATAATTTCTGTTTATTTGGAATGTCTCTGTTCCTTCTTTTTTTTTTTTTTTTTTTAATATCATAAATTTGTGGGTTAACCCTCGTACGCAGCTAAGCACTAGACAACTGCTGGGTGACTTTCTCACTCACTGGAAGAGTCTCGCTCACCCCTAATGGGGCTGGAGAAGAGAAAGGAAAGAGTAAAAATGAGACACCTCATGACAGAGATCAAAATAGTTCAATAAATGAAGAAAGAGAGGAAGAAGTAAAAGAAAGATAGAAATAAGGAAAGGAAAGAAAAGAATGAGAGAGAAAGAGGACAGTATTACAAGGCATGGAATATCTCTGCCTGACTGTGTCTCATGGGTTGAGATAAAGGCAGTTTAAGAGGTAAAGCAAAAGCTATGCAAAATCAAAACAAACAAGGAATTAATTCACCACTTCCCATGGGCAGGCAGGTGTTCAGCCATCTCCAGGAGGCTCCATCACACGTAATGGTGACGGGGAGACAAACAACATCACTCTGAGTGCCCTCTGCCTTCTTCTTTCCCCGGCTTTTTATGCTGAACATGATGCCAATATGGTGCGAAATGTCCCTTGGGTCAGCTGGGGTTAACTGTCCTGGCTGTGTCCCCTCCCAACCCCTCGCACACCCTCAGCCTCCTCACTGGTGAGGTTGGGTAAGGAGCAGAAAAGGCCTTGGCTCAGTATAAACCCTGCTCAGCACTGACTAAAACATCCCTGTGCTAGCAACATCATTTTCATGACAAGTCCAAAACACAGCCCCATACCAGCTACTAAGAAAAAAATTACCTGCATCCCAGCCAAAGGCAGCAAACATACACACATTATCGAATTCCGTTGCTCTACTGCTGTTCTCCAATTTGATGGAGTTGATCTCTGTAATAAGTAGGGTGGCACTTAACTCTTTCATAGTTTGCATTCAGTTCTGTATATCTCATGTTAGGATCAAGGTTTAGAATTTCTCTAAATACCTCAGATACTATTTTTTTCAAATGTTTTAATGTCGTTCTATAAGCAGTATTAAAAAAGCAGCTGTATATAAGGTTATCTGTGCATACACAATTGGCGATTCATATGTATTTGCTTTAGATAAACCAGATTTGCTGAATTTTTGCACACTTACTTATTTTTGGTCTTTCTGATTTTAGATGTTTCTCCTATTTCAAGAGGCTGAAGATAAAAACAAACTTCTGCGAACTGTGGCTGGTGCAGGTTTGGACAGTATCAGTAACCTAAGAGCTACATGGGATAAATTTGAATTAATGATGGAAAGCCACCAGCTTATGATTGCCGAACAGGTAGCAATGAAAGCTTAAAATGTTACCTGAAAATGTTGAAATTATTTTGTATATGTCTGGAACAATACTTTTTTCTTAGATTAAATCCATAAATGTTGTCAGTTCAGTGTTAACATGGGCATTATTGAGTTGAGGGTGAGCCATCTAAGGAAGAATACTTAGACTCGTAAGCAGTAACTGTTAACTCAAGCAGTAACTAGGGGAAACTTTTGTTGAACTGATGCTGAGATGAATGTCTTATTGCTGTAGTTCTGTCTCAGAACAACTTTCTGGTAACAGAAATGGCTTAATAAAAAGGCAATGGTTAACAGAGGAAAAGAGGATAACAGTTTAAAGATAGCATTTTTATTCCTTAATCATGTTTTTAGCATTGAAACTTTTTATTTCCTTTTCACTTGACTTTGCTAACCTATGCACGATACTGTAATTCCAGTCCATAGGCAAATTACTGAACTGATTTGAAGTTCTACTGAAGATATCAATTTGCCATCAAATATAGCAATTTGTCTATGTGCTATAAGAGGCAGGCTAAGTAGGTAGCATAGGCTGCATAAATAGGTCTCAAGTACTAGCATAATAAAAAAAGTTAGTGCACCCTTTAAAAGAAAAACAAAACAAGGAGAATAAAGTTGAGCTATTTCTTCGAGTATTAAGCAAGAAGTTTTTTGAGTTTGATTTTTGATCAAGTTGTAGTTATCAAGTTTTGAAGTTGATGCTTTGATTTTGATCATAGTTGTAGATACAAAACATTAAGGAATGTAAAATTACCTATTGCTTTGCAGATGGAAATGATGAAAGGAAATGTGGTTTCACGTATCAACATATATCTTCAAGACCTGGAAAAATTTAAAGCTCGCTGGGATCAGCTAAAGCCAAGTGATGATGTCATTGAAACAGGTGGTCAGGATGTACTCGAGAAAAGTGCTCAGATGATAAAGGAAAAAAAAAAAGAATTTGATGAACTTAAAACTGTGAAAGAAAAACTCATGTATGTATGTTCATTTCCCTGGATATCTTATTCATTAATATATTGATCTTTTGCAACAATAGTATCTCAGAAAATGTTCACTAATTTTTATCACAACAGATAATATAAGTAATTTAATTTGTCTTACATGTTTTTCATTAGCTTTTTAGGGTCCTTTTTGTTGATTTTACCTAATATGAATTTCTTAAGCTAAGTTTTTCTAGGTGTTTTTTGGATACATAAATTGAGAAGTCTCTTAAGGTCTTGCCAAAGGAAGTTTGTACACTAAGGCTTAATTCTGACTTTTGAAATTCTCACTAAGAGAAGATTTGGGATATTGGTCCAAAAAGAACCTCAATCCTCTTGTAACTTAAGTGGGTGGGAGCTCACCTCTCCCACCAGTAAGCATCCATGCTCTTTATTGCAGAGGATGAAGTTTTCTATTTAACTTCTTACCTTGGCATGTAAATGATAGTAAATAAAATTAGCATATTCTTTTTACCTACCTGGAAGAAACAATCAATTCAAAATTATTTTCTTTCCAGCTTTGATTTTGAAGGGCACAAATTAATTAATTTTTCTCATAAATAGGAAATAAGTGAAAGTTTATGGAAAATAATTGTGAATATGAGAGAAGGTTGTTGTGTAGAAGAGTTACCCCTCATATTTCTTTATTATTTCTATTCAAGAAGGAGATTACAAGGAAATCGCAGTAGGCAGCAATATTCTTCCATAAAGGCAATGACTTTTCTTTAAAAAGTGTGACGATTTCTCTATGGTATTATTTCTGAAAGCATAGAAGTACAATGGAATAATGTAATGCATAATGCAATGATCTTTTTATGCAGTGAAGAGTGCCATCATTTTAAATTGGAAGAGCCTGACTTATCATTGTCAGAAGCTGTAAGTCAAGATATTCAGAGTTGTTCAGAAGTCTGGGCACTGTATGAAGAGTTTTATCAAGGTTTACAGGAAAAAGCCAAAGAAGACTGGATAACTTTTAGGTAACATTTTGTTACTTTATTTTCAATGGACATACATGTATGGTTGTAGTACTGTGTTATTATGACCTTTTCATATTTGTTTTTCATGCAGAAGTAAAATATACTTATTTGAAGAATTTTTGTTTAACTGGCATGACAAACTGAGGAAGATGGAAGAACATACTGTAATGACAGTAAAGTTGCAAAAAGAAGTGGACAAATATAAAGTAAGATGCTACTTACCCTGGAAGTGTTCAAGGCCGGGTTGGGTGGGGCTTTGAGCAGCCTGGTCTAGTGGAAGATGTCCCTGCCCACAGTAGATGGGTTGGAACCACATGATCTTCTCTAAGATCATTTTCAACCCAAATAATTCTGTGATTCTATGAATTTTAAAAAGGCCTGTGAAACAAAAAATGTTTCGGTATTACTGGGTAATGTACTCCATTTTATACCTCATTGTTAATTTCTTAAAATAAAATCAGGTAATATTTAACAAAATGTTTTCTGATACTTTTTTGAACATTTCACTTACTTTCGAGAACCTTCAGTTCTCTGCAGTAAACAGAATGATCATTACAGCTTACATAGACACAGATGTACAATGAGTTGTTTTCAGAATCATACTCCCAAACTTTAATTTCGGGAACTGGAAAAATTGTACCTCGGTTTAAGAATTTAAATTTTATTTTTGTTTGAATAGCATGTCACTCCATAATCAAAGAGATGCAATTTTCATAACGACTAGATGGATTAATATGTGCATTTTTTCTGTAGATGATAATTCCACTCCTAAAATATGTAAGAGGAGAACATCTTTCTCCAGACCATTGGTTGGATCTCTTTCGTCTTCTGGGTCTTCCCCGAGGCACTACACTTGAGGGTTTGGTATTTGGAGATCTATTAAAAGTGACAGATGCCATTGTAGAAAAAGCAATGGAACTTAAGGTATGAATAATTTTAAATACAGGATCTATAATTTTTTTATGGTTTATTTTGTGTGGTATATGTTGTTCCCTATGCATATATTTTTAATACTTTTGAAGTAGAATTTGCGTTATATTTTTGAATAGAGAGTTTATTGCAAGTTGTGTAGTTTCATATGAGATCTGTTCTTGCTTTTAAATAGGATTTGAATTGTCGAGCTCAAGGTGAAATCACAATCAGAGAAGCGTTACGTGAGCTTGAACTCTGGGGAGTTGGAGCTGTCTTTATGTTAACAGATTATGAAGATAGCCAAGGCAAAACTATCAGGCTTATTAAAGACTGGAAGGACACAGTCAACCAAGTTGGAGATCATCGCTGTCTTCTACAGTCTCTTAAGGACTCTCCGTATTACAAAGGTTTTGAAGACAAAGTGTCCATCTGGGAAAAAAAGCTAGCTGACTTGGATGAGTACCTGCAGAATTTAAACCAAATTCAAAGGAAATGGGTCTATTTGGAACCGATATTTGGTCGTGGAGCTCTACCCAAAGAACAAGCTCGTTTTAACAGAGTTGATGAAAACTTTAGGTTAGTGTTATGGAATGCAGCTTACTTTTTGTAGTATCTTTGACATATAGTCTAGACCATTCTTCATGGTGAAAATATATGGAACAATTGACGTATGTATGGAGAAGGTCAGTGACAGGAATTCAGAATATGTATATATGTGATGGTGACATATATCTGAGTAAAGGTGGTAATGTTTTCATTTAATGGGGTACATGTGAAGAAAGGAATCATGAGAAGTGTCAAAGATTGTGATCAAGGAGGACAAACACAAGATTAGTCTTAGCTGCAGAAGTACAGGTGATGTAATTATTTTTTCAAGAATCATGTTGGAGACATCACTTTGTTCACCAAGAAAGTACACATAGACTTTGGGGAGAAACAGATGGTTTATTTGTTCCAAACAAGTCAGAAGATAAAAAAGGGAGAAGGTTTTAGAAATATGGAAAGATATGTACCATTATCTGTCTTGCCTTGAGTTGAAATGACTTAAAAGGAAATAAAAGTCAAGAATTGAATTTTCTTGGTTCTGGGTAGCGAAAATTTAGCAAGAAACCATTGTTCTTAAATTACGTTGGAGAGACGTTGAGGTAAATTCTGAAATGTTTCATCATTAGTACTGGAACCTAAAAGTTACATATCAGCTGTTTATATTACTTGCCTGTGTGTTAATTTTTATTTACTTAACTTTATATATATCATATTTAAATTAAAATTATAATGGATTTAAGAATTTTTTTTTTTTTATTCTGTCAAGATCCATTATGTCAGATATTAAGAATGACAATAGGATAACATCACTGAATGCCCGGGCAGGAATAAAAAATACCTTAACTACCATACTTGACCAGCTTCAGAGATGTCAGAAATCTTTGAATGAATTTTTGGAGGTACAGTGAACATTAATGCAGTTTTTTATAAAGAAAGTAAGTAAGCTTGAGTTTAAATCAACAAAATTGATTTATTCTGTTTTTATGTAGGAAAAGCGCTCAGCATTTCCAAGATTCTATTTCATTGGAGATGATGACTTACTAGAAATTTTAGGACAGTCCACGAATCCTCTGGTTATCCAGTCTCATCTTAAGAAACTTTTTGCTGGTAATGCATTAATCTTTATTTGTGAAATGTACTTATTTAGAAATAAGCTTCTCAAAGCCAAATAATATGTTGCAGTTCCTCTCTTTCCATGACTAGACATTTAGTAATTAATGTTTGACTTTGAGAGTATATAAATTTATTGATATTTTCTGATTAATAGGCATTAATAGTGTGAGCTTTGATGAAGAATTTAAATACATAGTTGCCATGAAGTCTGTAGAAGGAGAAACTGTGCCACTTAGAAATAAAGTTCTTCTATCAAATGATGTGGAGGTAAGAAAATCACATCCTAGTTCAAACATCTTCGAGAAGTTAATTTGTAGTGTAATTTTTGAGTTTTCTCATCTCTTTGTCAGGTGTGGCTAAACAGTTTGGCTTTGGAGATGAAGGAGACCCTGAAAAAAATGTTAATTGACTGTGTTGATGCTGGAAGAAAATTACAAGGTTCAATTGATCCATCCCTCTTTCCTTCCCAGGTAGTAGTTGATCCAGTAATGCCACTGTGTAGTCTTAGAATTACCAAATAAATTACTGTTTTTCAGTCTAGTGAAGAACTGTACATTTAGATTTGGAAGAAAATAGCCCCAATCAAATCCATTTTACTCATTTATCATAAAGAATTATTCTTAAAAATATGTGCTCTTATTAAATTCCTTTGTAAACATTTGAAATATTCAAGTATTTTACATGGCAATCTGACATACCACTTAATGGAAAAGACTTGCTGTATTAGATTAAATTACAAGTTTTGGCAAAGTTTTGCCAGGTTTTAAGACGGATTTATTTGTTCTTAGGATCATAGCAAATGTAGAGCTTTGTTTAAAAATTATACAATAAAATACTTAAAATATCAGACATAATTAGCAATTGCAAATTAGTTGAAAAACTGGTTAGTTTTTATATGTGTTCTCTATTTATAAAATATAATTTGAACTTTCTCTTCCAAAGATTCTTTCCTTGGCAGAACAAATTTTGTTCACTGAAGATGTTGAAAGTGCTATCAAAAACCATAATCTGCAACAATTAGAATTAGAACTCACGACTAAACTGGACCATTATACTAGCATTGGTAGTGGCATAGAAGATACTGGGAGTACAGGTATAAACATGAAAATTAATGTATAATTCTTTATTATAACTGCAGTTGTGTAGCATTTTACGTTTTTTATTTAAACAGGAAGTTATATAAATCTGTCTCAATTTGAGTTCATAAAGCTGAGTTATATAAAGTCGCTCACCTATTACAGCCAAGATTAGAGTCTTTAATATTTCAAAGTAAACAAAAGAATATTTATTTATATTAGAAATTATCTTGGAGAATTTATGTATTTGGAGACCTCGTTTCTTAATTTTTTAAAGCTTTTCACAGGAAGTGGCCAAACAGCAGTTGAGGTACATTATGTCAAGCCAGTATATTCTGTACAACTATGTAGGTGATTCTTTTTTTCTATGTTAGGTGTACATATCTGCCTCTGAAATAATTCTTGCGTACCATTGAGGCAAAATAAGGTAGTTATTCTCAAGACATAATTGTTCTGAATCTAACATAGTCTGAATGAGTTAGAATAATTATGCCTCTGAGTGCTTTTTCCTTATTTGACAGGAGGTGGGGCTTTGAGTGACTACCTCAGATAAAAAATTCTACACTGCAGATTAGGTGAGATGGCTTTTATCTTAGGTATAAAAAGACTCAATTTGATATGTAGTTCATAGTCTTCCACCACATTTGTATTGCTGCTTGCTGCATTAAATTCTAGTTTACAATTCTTGAATTGTAAACATCTGATACATTCATTAGAAGCAGGATTCATATCACCTACCTCCAGAATCTGTAAGTGTGGTTCTTTATCTGAGCTCCTTTTCTGTGCTCTTTCTATAGCTATTTGAGAAATTTCATCAGTTACAGAGGAGTGTTCATTTCATCTGTTGTATAATACATTTATGTTAACTTTTTAGTTTGGATAATAGGTGTGATTTTGAAGTGATTTGCCTGATTATTCCCAGTTACTTTGCTTTAATCCCCATCATGGAATGGTGTAGAAGCACACAAACTGGATTTCTTTCAAATAAAACTAAATTAAACAATACGCTCTAAGAGTCCACTTAATGCACCCAGTCTGTTAATGAACATTCATTCCACATGACCATAATTATTCTGAGTAAAATCTCCAGAGTGCGTGTAGTGTGATTTTCAGATGCTCAACAGATCATTCCGCCGGTTCGGCCACATTGATTGCTGAAGTGGACATGGCTATTAACACTCTTGGCATAAATTGCTTTGCAGAATAGCCTCTCCCCCTCCTTTTTCCTCTCCTTCTCTCTCTCCCCCTCTCCTGCTCCTGCCACCCCCACTCCCCCATGCAGAGGCAGACAAAATCACTTCAGAATGACTGAAGTTACAGGATTTATACATTGTCTGTCTGGATTGTATTTTATGCTGCTTACTTTAGAAAATAAAAAAACCTTTATATAATTCAAACAAGGTCTAAATAAAATCTGCTGATAATAGAAAGCAGCACAATGAGCTTGTGAATGGGTAACATGTCTTCCTTACTACACTGGTGTGATTTTTAATTTTGATGTGATTATTTGCAGAATCTGGAATCCTTGAGCTCAAGCTTAAAGCTCTGATTCTTGATATCATTCATAACATTGATGTAGTGAAGCAGCTGAATCGAGCTCAGGTTCACAATGTTGAAGACTGGGCTTGGAAGAAACAGCTGAGATTTTATATGAACCACCAAAAATGTTATGTTCAGATGGTAGATGCTGAACTCCAATATACTTATGAATATCAGGTGTGGTATTTTTAATTTTTACGTAGTGGTTTTTATATATGAGTCAAACACTTCCTGATTTCATACATGCTGCTGATTGTCTCCGAACTGTTGCCTTTTTTCTAAACTTTGTTATGTCCTTAATGTGCTATTTCAGAGATAGTATTAAAATATAGGTAATAATTTTCATTCCTGATGCTGATGGGGTAAATATAAGTTGTATCAAAGTAGCTGCATTGTCACGTAAATATTTTCTAATATGCTTGTTTTTATGTATCTGAGTGCAATTTCATCTGTAGTTGTGAAAAAATTTGAACAATATGTAGGCATTTGATATAAAACCAGGAAAGCTTTGTAAACAAACTCATATACTTAATGAGACAGAAATTTTGGCTGTTGCTTTATATTATCAAATGAATTGCTTATGAATAAAATTAATGAAATTACATTGCCAATATTTTCTGTCTGCCAATTAATAGAATTTGTTTTGTCTTGTTTCTGCAGGGGATTTCCCCAAAACTTGTTTATACACCTTTGACAGATAAGTGTTACCTAACTCTTACTCAGGCCATGAAGATGGGCCTTGGAGGAAATCCCTATGGTCCAGCTGGAACTGGGAAGACAGAATCAGTAAAGGCCTTGGGTCGACTTCTTGGAAGACAAGTGTTAGTCTTTAATTGTGATGAGGTGAATATGGTTTTGTTTAATTTAGGAAATGGATATCCATGCCCATACTTCATAAAGCAATATTATATTCCAGAAATAATATTAAAATTATAATATTAAGTTTTATTTTATTATATAAATTGTTTTTATTATTACAAGTATTAGTATTTTTAGTATTATTGAAATTATTATGGAAGTTATTCTGATAATTTGTCAGTTGCCATTAGAAATTTGTGGATATTTCCAAGGACCTGTTTTGTAGTGGATGGGAAGGTATTCTTTTATATTTTGTTGTTATTTGAATTTTGACAACATTCTTTTTAATTTCAAGGGCATTGATGTGAAGTCAATGGGGCGCATATTTGTGGGCTTAGTGAAGTGTGGTGCCTGGGGCTGTTTTGATGAATTCAATAGACTTGAGGAAGCTGTATTGTCTGCAGTATCCATGCAGGTTCAGACAATTCAACATGCATTGAAGAAACACAGTCCTGTATGTGAGATGCTTGGCAAAAAGGTACAGCAAAACTTAATTTTTTTCGCATCGGCCACACTTAAAAACCGACTGCTGTAACTAACGTAGTCCACCCAGCATTTCTCAATACTGTTTCATGTGACAATATATCATTACAATGCACTTCTCATGCTAGGTTGAAATGGATCCTAATTCTGGAATTTTTATCACTCTGAATCCTGCTGGAAAAGGTTATGGAGGAAGACAAAAACTGCCTGATAACCTCAAACAACTTTTCAGGCCAGTTGCTATGACTCATCCAGACAATGAACTCATTGCGGAAGTTATTTTGTATTCAGAAGGCTTTAAGGATGCTAAAATACTGGGTAGAAAATTAGTGGCTGTTTTTAATCTAGCAAGGTAAGCTTTCACCACCCCACCTCTCCGCTCCTTAGTAAAGTTACGTTTTTAATTCTCTTCCCTTCTAAAACTTAAATCTAAATGGTTTACCATCCAAATCTCTGTACAGATACTTTTGACTTACAAAATTGAAATACTGCAATATATTTGGAGGTTGAGATGTGAAAATATCTTGAATTCATTTATAATATCAAGGGAGCAAATTGCTGCTCCCCTAGTACCTCACTATATATAAATGTAAGCATATGAATGCTCACAAGCATTGTTTTGTATTGAACTCTTGAAATTGTTGAAATGCACATGACTATTTGTTTAAAAGTATGTGCATTAGAGAGTACAAAGATGAGAAGTTATGGTGAATGTTGTTAGGGTCAATAATAAATATATGTTGAATATAACCCCTCAGAAAATTCCAGAGTGTCATTGCTGTTTTTCTGAAATGCATTTCAGATGACACTACAAATACGCGCCAGTTTCTCTTTTGACCAAACCCGTATTATAAGTGTGTTCATTCACCAACCCAAAATTTCAGATGCTGTCGCCTAGAGCTTATTGCAATATTGCTGTTTTTAAATTTAGGGAGCTTCTGACACCACAGCAGCACTATGATTGGGGTTTACGAGCACTGAAGACTGTTTTGAGAGGCTGTGGCAGTCTTCTTCATCAGCTGAAGAAAAGCGATGTAAAGCAGGAAGGTAAGACTGACCATACCAAACTTTTGATTCTTTAGGATCTTATGCAAATATAATTCAGTCCAGCTTTCTTGTTCACTGGACTTTTAAAAGGCCATGGCTTGTATCTGTAGACAATTTAGAAAAGAAGAAAATATTTGTGAAAGCGCACTTTCACTAGGAGATCACAAAAGATTTGTCATATTCTAGACTGAGGTTTTATATGATGATAAGAACACAGGACTTCATTTGGGAATCATTTTCGATGGTTCTCAAAGACTTGTTTTCAGTTCTGTTAGGACAGGAAAGTTGATCCTCTGATGCTGTCATTATTCATTAGTTACCAGACCATTTTGATTCTATTTGAGTTTTGCAAAAATTGTCATGTGGCACTAGATTCAGATTGGTAGACAAAGACAAATATAAGGATAGGTAGGAATGATAGAAAAGTGTTTGACTAGACTGAGTCACTGTATTTTTTTTAAGATTTTTAAAATTATTTTTGTTTAGGTGTTAAATGAGAGGGAGTTAAAGAGTGTGGAATGGATGAGCATTTCACATCTTTAGGAGACAACTACTGCTTCCTGTTTGCTTAAACAGCGTATATCTGAAAGTTTACAAATTTTGACATAACAAATGGTCTGCATCAGACCATCATCATAACCACCTCATATCTGTATAGAATGCATTTGTGGGCATATATCATACTTACAGTAAGTATGCCTAACTATACTGAGCTTCCAAGTAGAATGGTACATGAACTAGAATTCTGGAAGCTATGCTCCGATTCTACTTTCAGCATCTGAGCAGTGTCGACACAGCTTAAACAGATCTGTTTTCTTTTTCTTTCCAGTTAATGAAAGTCACATAGTGGTTCAAGCTTTGAGGCTGAACACCACATCAAAGCTTACATTTGCAGACTGCACACGTTTCGATGAGCTGGTTAAAGATGTATTTCCTGGCACTGATTCTCAGGATGTGGAATATGCTGAATTAACTGCAGCTTTACAACAAGTCTTTGAGGAAGCAAACTTGGAAATCATAAGCACACAGGTAAACATCAACTACAGCAAAAAACCAGTATTATTCTGAGTTAGAACTGATTAATATGACATTCATTTGACTAATTTCTGTTTTGAGAAATCTTTTATAAAAAAGTGACAATAACTGGTAGTTAGATTCTAATTACATATATACAAAAAATTAGATGTGTGTTTGAAGCATGGTAGATCAGTTATGTAATTGAAAGAAAAACAGTGCAAGGAAAATTAAGACGTGAACATGTGACACACAATTTCATTCGAGCCAGGTACAAATGCTAATGAATATTTTGGACAGTGAAAGAATGAAATACGTGAATATTTGGTTTTCGCAAGCAGTTCTCTGCCTGGTTTTTATTTATTTATTGTAGAACTGGATGAAGTTTTGTGACTGAAGATTTGTTAAATTCTCATTAAAAATATGCCCAAAGCTGGCTATTACTTCTGTATTAGTAATTTAGTGAAATGCTTCTAACATGTAAAATAAATTTCTTCATTAACATTAATATCATAATTTTAATTATTCCTGCAAATGTCTATTGTTTAAAAAAGCAAAATTATAGAAAGTGTCTGCATGCAAAGTAAATCGCAGAAATACTATAAAAGAACATGTTTGATTTAGCTTTACAATTTCACGTAGCCATTATCACTTTCATTGTCTAGATCAAGAAGGCTTTGGAGTTATATGAGCAACTGCGTCAAAGAATGGGTGTAGTTATCGTGGGTCCAAGTGGCGGAGGTAAATCAACTCTCTGGCGGATGTTGAAGACAGCCCTTGGGAAAACGGGCAAAGCAGTGAAGCAGTACACGATGAATCCCAAAGCCATGCCTCGGCATCAGCTGCTGGGCCGTATTGACATGGATACCAGGGAATGGTCTGATGGAGTGCTTACGAACAGTGCTCGGCAAGTGGTGCGAGAGCCCCGAGGTACGTCTGAGAGGCACTTCCAGATTGTTACACTGAAATTACCAAAATCGTCCATTCTCAGGTACATCTTTATATTGTGTTGTTATTTGTGGATAGCATAAGGCAAGAAAAACTTCTGGTAACAATTGTAGCCAAAAGCCTCGGTGTGTTCTTTACAAATTCTGTGATAAGAAAGCAAAAATAGGCAGTAGAAGGTAAAGCGTGTGAGGAGTGTCTTCATAGAACTGTAAGTCATAATGAAGAAAGAATAATAACATTAAGATAGCGAGGGGTGATATTTTTAAACTGTTTTTCTTGGGTTTGATATTTTATTTTTGTGTCTGCAAATAGATATTACTTCATGGATAATTTGTGATGGTGATATTGATCCTGAATGGATTGAGTCTTTGAATTCTGTTTTGGATGACAACAAATTGTTGACTATGCCCAGTGGAGAAAGAATTCAGTTTGGTTCAAATGTCAACTTTATATTTGAAACTCATGACCTTAGCTGTGCCTCTCCTGCTACAATATCGCGAATGGGAATGATCTTTCTGAGGTAAGTCACAGGAGCATTACAGCTTTCTAAAGTAAGCAAATACATACTTACTTTTCTTGAAAGATATTCTCAAGTGCAGGGAGCAGGTGGTTAGTTGCTTACACTTAGGAAGCCAGTCACTGGAGAAGTTTTTATAGGCTGTGTATCTCTTCTGTGCTGTTTGTTATAATCTTTTGAATTCAGATTTTTTCAAAAAGACATTGTGATTTATTTATTGGAGAGCCCAAATATTGGTTAGAAATTGTCAAAGTATTTTACCAGACTTTTTCTGGAATTTTGCTGTTCCTTTAAAGCAGTCTATTTAAAGACATGGGTGCCTTGTATTTATCTGAATCTTGTTTTATTTTGACATAGTGATGAAGATACAGATCTTAATGCTCTAATAAAGTCTTGGTTAAGAAGTCAGCCTGAAGAATGCAGATGCAACCTTGAAAACTGGATTGGAGACTATTTTGAAAAGGCTTTAAACTGGGTTGTAAAGAAGGTTAGTAAATGAATACTTAATCAAATGTCAGCTTCTTTAAGTATGATCCATTTTTCTAGTTTAGCACTGAAGAGATCATTCAGATTCATTTTTGAATTTTAAGTAAGAAAAAACAACTCAGTGCTTTTTTGATAGAATTATAGAATTTTAGAATATCCTGAGTTGGAAGGGACCCACAGGGATCATTGAAGTCCAGTTCCTGGTCCTGCACAGGACCACCCCAAGAATCAAACCATGCACCAGAGAGCATTGTCCAAACCCTTGTACTCTGGCAGACTTGGTGCTGTGACCACATTAATGATGCTATTTCCTTAGTGTGATTAATTCTGGAGCTATTCTAGTAAGGTCCCAACAACTGATTGCTATATTTAAAGTTTTGAAACTTTTAATACTATTTTAACTAGTAAAGACAGATACTAAGTTTCATGGAAATAACGTGTGTTTTGTTACTCCATACCAGACATTTTTCTATGTTTTCAAAGATCTGAAAGACTTGAATATCTACACTAAAAGAAAAAAAAGTGAAGAAATTATTTTCTAGATTGATGTTACTGTCTGTCACAAAAAAAAAATGTGTAAAATTTGACAAGTTGCACAGTGGACATACACTGAAGATTGTAATAGATTGAGGAGAAATGTAATGCTGTAAGATTGCTAAAGATGTATCTGGAAAAGTATTTTGATTGTTCGGAATGCTAAATTTTAACAGCTCCCACTAATCTGTCCTGGATTTTTGTATGTAACCTTAGGTCTTTAGTATTCTACTCACAACCTTAACTGAAAAATGTTTTAATAGGTGAAAAGTAATATGTAATTACAGTGTTAAAAAAAGGATAGTCTGAAACTTTGTATATTTTCTGGATTCTGAGACTCTGGGATGTACATCACAGTAATTGTTCTGTATATGCTGGATTTTCTGAAGGATTCTAAATGCTTCCCAGACTCCCCTTCTGCATTGATCAAGTAGCTTATGTGCTGAAAATATTTTTTAGAGACTTCTCCACTGCTGTGGCCAGTGTGCTAGTGTTTAAGAGACATGCATTATCTCCTCCTGGGGAACATATATGGTCCTGTTGTGTTCTTCTAATTACTTTTCCTCCGTACCATTTTTTAGACTTTTAAAGTATCAAGGGAAAAAAACAGGGCATTGTTCCTGAGGCTGCTCTTTGGTGCTAAAGAGCAAAATGCATAAAGAGTCTGTTCAAAAGGAAGATTTCCAGTATACAGTTATGTTTATTCCTTATAGAGTCTCAGAATCTGTGAGGAAAGTTCTGATCGCTTATCCTAAATTATGTGAACTCATAGTCTAGAATTAAAGCCTCCAAATCAATGCTTAGAAATAATTTAATGTCAAGTGAATTTTCTAGAACAATAGCAGTGTCGAGATCTTTCATCATTTGTGGAAGTGTCAAAAAGCAATGAGTAATAATAGCATGCTAGCAACACATCACATTTATATTGAGGAATATATTTAAATGTACTACCACTTTTGATTTGCAGAATGACTTTGTGGTAGAAACTAGTTTAGTTGGAACTGTGATGAATGGACTGTCTCATCTTCATGGAAGTACAGATCGTGCACAGTTTATTATTAACTTGTTACGTGGTCTTGGTGGCAATCTCAACATGAAGTCACGACAAGAATTTGCAAAAGAGGTAATCTCTGTGCTCTAATTTGATTTTGATTTTTGTTATCTGTAGGGAAATAGCTGAAAAGTAAAGGAATATTTTGTATCACTGAAACATTGTATCCATCCCAGATTTGAATCCTTTGGTCCTGCATCAAGAGATAGTGAAATGCCTTTGTCCATACTGCTTAGTGCAAGGACCCACTGTAGCAGACTGGGTTTGTCTATATGTATTGTATATGTAATTCAGTTTTTTTTTTTTGGTAGGTTTTTTTTCTGTTCAGAATACTTGAAATAATAATAGTAATAATAGGACTTTGCACCTTCTCAGGGAGGTTTTCTTAGGGCATTACATTGAGGTTATATATTGTATGCACTGGTGTGAGGTTCTGTCTCTGTGTAGATACTTAAGAGCACAAGGGCCAGGCAGAAGTGTTGGAAAACTGTGTGGGTGTCCTGGTCCATAGTGGTTTGAGAATGCTGACCTAGGAGATAGGTATTTCCACAATCACACTTGGGTTTTGTGTTGAAGAGGGGGAAATAGTTCCTTCCAAAAGACAGCCATGAGCTATAACATATATACTGGGCAATTGGTAAAGGTTTAGATTCAGCTCTAGGAATTAGTTATTCATGCATGTGAATGAGTTACCTCACGATTCTTCTTATTAGTTTGCCTAATATAAAAAAAAGTGTAAAGCTTTTCTAAATACAATTTAATTCAATTTCTTTATATTATGAAAATTGGAAGAGTAATATATTACTGTTTAGGTAAGGACTTAATCATAAAGCATATGTATGATGTGATTAAATTTTCAAAGGCAGCCTCAAACTATCAAATCAAAGAATTACATGTTTGATTTTACATAAGTATTCTTTGAACATTCTTTAGACTAGCTTGAAATGGTAGATCTTTTTGTTAGGAGTACGAGTTTAACTGAAGCTTTATTTTTATTTCTTTTAAAGGTCTTCAGTTGGGCACAAGAGTCTCCTCCTGATCCGAGGAAGCCCCTGGACACATATTATGACACTGACACTGGAGAGCTAATGCTGTATCAGCTGAAAACACCTGAAAATCTAACAGCTGATGACTTCAGTAATCTCCAAACACTTCCTGTCATCCAAACCCCTGACATGCAGAGAGGTTTAGATTACTTTAGACCATGGCTAGATATTAATAATAAGCAGCCATTTCTTCTTGTGGGTCCTGAAGGATGTGGAAAGGGGTAAGAAAATAGTTCCTATTTTAAGTAAAATATACTTCTAGTTGTTTGACAGAATTTGTAGTTTTTTTATAATGCTTTTATTTTATGACTTTCTGATAGAATATGATTTTTTTAGGTCATTAATTAAACAAACTTTCTGTAGTGGCAAATAAGTGAATTCTTATAAAGTTCTACAGGGGCAGTTCAGACTGTCATTATGCATCTAAGACATCTCAATGTGGCTTTTAGATATGAAACAGGATCTTTGGAAAACCTACTGTGTGGAGCTACAGCTTAGAGGCACGTGAGGTCCAGTCTCATTTCAAGAGAGTCTAGATGCCTTGTACAGGCAACTGAATTTAGCACATCCTGTTGCCTTTATTAGATTCCTTATTTAGATGGTTTGGGTCACTATAATCAAGGTATTAAATTAGCTGTTTGTTTTGTGTATACACTACACTTTCATTGAATTTTGTGAATGGAAAATGTTACAGTTTTAAAGGCAAGAATGTTGTGTTCAGCAAACCTCATGCTCCACCTATTCCATTAATACAGGATATAGTATATGCATTTTAATTCAAAAACTATAAAATATCTTTGGATACACAGTATTTTAATTTATTTATGCCTATATGTATGCACGTTTGCTTTTCTAGGATGCTACTTCACTATGCATTTTCTCAGCTCCACTCCACTCAGATTGCTACCGTTCACTGCAGCGCACAGACTACTTCTCAACATCTTCTACAAAAATTAAGTCAAACTTGCATTGTAATCAGTACAAACACTGGACGAGTGTACAGACCAAAGGACTGTGAAAGGCTTGTTTTGTACTTAAAAGACATCAATCTACCCAAACCTGATAAATGGGGAACAAGCACTATGGTGGCTTTTCTGCAGCAGGTGAACACATATGTGTATTATTTATAAAGAGACTGAAATATACCAGATATAATTTAATGTACATAGTAAATACCTACATTGATTAATTTCAGTGTTAAAATCCTGCATCCGTATTGGCATTAGTTTTGTTTGTGCTTTAATAGACTATTTGGTTGTCAGCCAGAAATAAGATACCATTTTTATTTGGCTGATATTTTTAAATAAATAAAGACAGTGAGTCTCAATGAGTTACAGTGCAGTTGACATATGAATGACAAGAAGATTGCCAGGAGTAGTCAGCATGGATTCACTGGGGCAATTCATACTTGATGAGTGGAGAAGAGTGAATATAGTCTGCCTGGACATCACTAAGGCCATTGATGCTGTCTCCCAAAAGATCCTCACAAGAAAAGCTGTTGATACAGGCTGCATAAGCAGATAGTGAGGTGGGTTGAAAGCTGGCTGAAGAGCCAGGCCCAGAGGGTGATCGTCAGTGGTACAGAGTCTACTCTGTTTTAACATCTTTGTTAATGATCTGGACAATGGAGTCCTGCAAGTCTGCAGCTGACAAAATTACGAGGAGTAAGACACCTTAGGCAATTAAGAAAGCAGAAATAATGGTATACTTCTCACTATTTTATTATATTTTGTTTTGTATGATACTCCTTTGACTTTCTTTTAATGAAGTTTAATTTATTAATTATTAACTTAATTAATTTATTTAATTATTAAAGGTTCTTACATATCAAGGATTTTATGATGAAAATCTGGAATGGGTTGGTTTAGAAAACATCCAAATTGTGGCTTCCATGTCAGCTGGAGGAACATTAGGAAGACATAAACTTACCTCCAGATTTACTTCTATTGTTCGTCTCTGTGCAATTGAGTAAGTATATATAAATTAGTCTAACTCTCAGAACTCAGATTCAGCCTCTCTTTATAAGGACCTCTTTTCAACTTAGTCTTTATGAAGATGTATGTGGCTGTTCTAGTCTTTCATCTTTTCTCACAGTTTGTGATTGTCAGATTTGGTGCTATTTGGTGCCTCTTGGCACCACAGTCCAGCTAAGAGCAATCTGTAGCTGGAAGTGTTTGAAATATGTTTCCTGTTGGATAATTTTGCTTTCAGTAAACTGCTTTCTGCAGCTTTATGTTAAGGTGCTGTTTCATTAAAAAGTCAGAGAAATTGAAGTTTGCTTGTTTTTAAGTTTGACCGTATCAACAGATGTATTTAGAAAATTTCTGAGAGTGGCCTATTGCAATAAAATGATAATTTTACTTAGCTGCTGGATGGAAATGCTATTCAGTGAAATTTCTCAGTAATTGTGTATATAAGTTTAACTCAGTTTTAATTAAATAGGAAAAGTCCATAATGATTAGTTTTTTTCCCTTTTTAGCTATCCAGAAAGAGAACAACTGCAAACTATTTATAGTGCCTACTTGGAACCCGTACTACAGAAAAACCTAAAGAATCACCCTGTTTGGGGTTCTTTACCAAAAATACATCAGCTGGCAGGATCTATGGTTCAAATATATGAACAGGTATGGAAACCTTTTTTCTTTCTTCAAGGAGATGGAGAATTCAGATATTTTATTACAAATAATTAGCTTTTGATATTAACGAGTGAAAAGCTTTATCAGTATTAAAATCTAAGTTTGTCTTTTTAATAAAGTTGATATCAATTTTGGAGCTTCTTATTTACAGAGAATCCTAGGTATGAGAAGCAAGCAGAGTAAGCAGTAAGTGCTCTTGCTTTCCCACAGATTTACTTTAGGATTTTGGCACGCATCTTAACACTTCCATGCTTTCAGTTCCTGATTTATAAAATGTGGGTAGTAGTGTTTTCGTGCTTAATGGATGAGGGGACAGTGCAACAGATGATTGTGTGCCCAGTCGTTATGGATGCTCTTATGAACAGAGAAGGAGATATGAGGGTGGAGTCCTTTACAAACATCAAGGACTACCTATTAAAATTGTACACTGTTAAAAGCAGGTGTTTAGAACTGGACACAAGTTCATTTTAGCCTCCCACTTGAAATTTTATGGACTTCTGTCTAGCAAAACACTTAACTACTTGCTTTTCTTAATCAGTACATAGCCTTACTGAGGAAGGTACTGGGTGGTGCTTGCTGTAGAATGTATGAATGTCCCCATCCAGGGAGAAGCATGATACAGACTTGATCCTTATGACTACAGTGTGGGTTTAGTCAGCAGCTGGCATGCACCTCTTAGCAGGAGTTTCACATGACATTATCGATGTGTTCTAAGAAATCTGAGTTAAGTCTCATTTACACTGCGATCAAATAACTGATGAAAGCAGTTATTCTTCGAATTAAACACGTAGTTGTAAATTCAAATGTCCTCTCTGGGAGAAGAGTAAGTATGAAGTATTTTGTAGTGAGAAAGCATTACTAATTTAGGTAGGTTTTAGTGAGAAAATGGTAATAATTTAGGTAGGTTTTTATTACATTTCAGTATTGCCTTTGCATTTCATATTTGGTATTGTTTTAAAAAAATATGTATTTTGTCTAATAATATTGCACTAACAGTCCTAGGTGAGATGTGCAGCTGTTTCCACAAAAATGGTACAGAAAAAATGTTCTGAGAAAATATTTTGTGGTCAGAAAACAAGATTTAAACAAGGAGTGCATTCATAAAATGTCCAAATTTACACCAACTAGAAAACGAATTTATCTGGTACCTTAGAAAAAGTGCTTTACATTTTACAATATCACTTTTTTTTCCTTCTCTTAACTCCTGTTTTTAGGTACGAGCAAAATTCACAGTTGATGATCACAGTCATTACCTTTTTACACCATGTATTCTTACTCAGTGGGTTCTTGGTTTATTCAGATATGATTTAGAAGGTGGTAAGTCACTTACTTGGTTTTCATTAATAAAGCAATTCTAAAATGGCCTAGATTATCATTGATGTCAGTCTTACTGTTGGCTCCACATGTAACTCATTGATCCTTTTAAACTGTGACCTGTCTGTCACTCAACAGAGGGAAAAAATGCTGGACAGTTCATTCCATAACATAAAAATAAACAAGTTTTAAAAAAATCCAGTGGTATTTTAAAGTATGTGTGGGAGCTACTTAAGGTTTAAGGGACGTTAGTAGGTTGGGACTGCATTCTGACTATGGGAACTTAAACTGTGCCACCTACTCTTCACTGTTTTGTTCTGTGGTTTTTTGTGCTTTGTGTTGGGGTTTTTTTGAGCATATATGTTCTTTTCTGGATTCCCAGAGCATGCCTCTCATGCTTGTCCTGCTATACCTGGTTGTGTAAACCTGGTTTATGCACATACTTCATAGGCTGCTTTCTAATCTTGTTTCTGTCTCTGAAATTGTTATTACTAGATCACAAGCAATTACTCGTTATGTTTTAGCCCTTACATTGATTAAAAGGTTGCATAGAGGGCTGCTTAATGAGGATAAAAGTGATAAGAATGTTGTGCTCCCTTTCCACTTCTTTTCTGGGATTATGAGATGGTAAATGCAGCTTGAATGATGTCGGAAAAGCTGCACTGACAATCAGTGAATGGGTAATCTCACCCCGTTTAAGGACTTCCTAGTTGTATCTAATGTTGACATATGCATGTGCTTTTCCAGCAATGAACAACATGGCTTGTCATTTATTCATCTTCCTTTTTACTTTTGTGAAGAATATTTAAGATTTGGAGCCTCTAGTGGCATTTTCTAATACTGATTGCTTTGGGTATTTATTCTTATTTTAGTATTTGTTATCAGTCTTTCTCTTCCCATTTAAAAATGTCTTCAGGATTTTCTTGGTTTCATTGCCTAGAAAATTGACTTTTAATTTTAACTTTGTGTGGAACACCCTATTCATTTTTCTTAGAAGCTGACACTTGTTTTAATAGAGAACTTGTTTTAATAGAATATATTTCATTTTATCTTGTAGTGATCCAAAAAGATATTATTAAAAAGCACTTCATAATGTTTACTTTTTCTCTTATTTCTTCCTTACCGATGCTCTCCTGCTGGTATGTAATTTCTCTTGCTTATTTTCAATTTCATATTTTGAAATAGAAATTTGAAAATTTATTATAAATACATATCACTAATTCTCTCCTTTACCTTTTAGGTTCATTGATACAAACTGCAGATTTTGTATTGGAAGTTCTTGCTTACGAAGCGCGTCGCTTGTTCCGTGACAGAATTGTTGGCATGAAAGAACTTCATGTATTTGATAACATTTTGATCAAAGTATTTGAGGGTGATTGGGGCTCAGATGTTCTGGACAATATGGCAGGTAAGCCATTTGAAGCATACCACACAAACTTGAAATATTTGTTTAGGAACTGCCTAATCAAGTTAGATAGCATATGAGTTGAACATAGAAAGTTTTTAACGTTTCCTTTTATTTTCACAGATATCTTTTATGTAACTTGGGGAGCTTGTCAAGAGGCATTCATCACACCAGGACAGGCACTACCACCACATGGGAGGCCACTTGGCAGACTAAACTCAACAGACCTGAAAGATATTATTCAAAAAGTGAGACATGATTAAACAATATACACAGCAAGGGTTCACAGCATCTAGAGAGTTTTGGTGAAGACTAACATGCAAGCACCAGGTTTATGGTGGGGGCTGCTTCTTGTTCAAAGAATCATCTTCTGCATTTTCTGAAGTGAAGGAAGACTTGTGATGTTATGTGGCAGGCAGTAGGAAGTATCACGTAGCAATACGTTACATTACTGAAAGGACATCAGTTGCATTTGCTGCTGATTTAACAACAGTTTGATGAAACAACATTTTGAGAAACATTTATGTCCATATACATTTGTGTATCATTTGAGTACCTAAGTGTTTTATTAAATGATTTCTTTTTGAATTTGTAATATGGTAATATAAATTTTGTTTGAAGAAATGCAAATGGACTGTTTGGAGATTGGGCATGCTTTTAATCAATAAAGTACAAAAAGTGAGCTCGATGAGGAAATGCAAACGTTTTAACTCTTGTAGGCTATCTGACTTTTAGGATGAGAGCTTTGAGATTGTCACCCTTAGTCATAGTGTTTGATGAACTGCTCTTGCAGATGGGAATCTACTCCCTCTCCTTAAGTGCCAACTTGTGACCAATACAGTATATGGGAAATGATGAAATTCAATAGCCTCACTAAGCAGGGAGTTTGTTTGTTGTTTTTTTTTTTTTTTTTTTTTTTACTACACAGTTACATTGGGCTTCAAAGATGAGGTTTTAATAAGTATAACAAGGTCATAATTTAATCATAGGATCTGCTGTGTGTGTTTCACTAGGAACTTCCATAATCTGCAATTATGCAGCAATTAGGTGCTTAAAACACTCTCCTGAGTTATTAATTAATTAATCTGTAGTCAGAGACACAGCTCAGACTTTGTTCTGGTCCATTATTCAATTTTAATTAGTTCAGTGGTAGATTCTTGTTTCAATATATCAAAGACTTTCAGGGTGTTCTGGTGCTGGGCATAGTGTGATATGTTCATTATTCATGTATTTATTACTCATAAAGGGTATGCGAGGTATCTACATTCTGTCAAAAAAATAATTTTTTTGGAATATAGACCCGTGTGGTCTCTTAAGCTTTTAAGCCCTTCTTTTCTAAATGTTTAAATGTTGGATGTTTTCATATCTAACTGCTTTTATTTATTATTAATGATCAGATTTTTTTTCTCTTTTTTTTAAAATAGGGTATCATTCATTATGGACGGGACAAAAAAGAGATAGATATTTTACTCTTCCATGAAGTCCTCAGTTATATGTCCAAAGTGGACAGGGTGCTCAGTTTTCCTGGAGGATCACTTCTTCTGGCAGGACGGAGTGGTGTAGGTCGTCGGACAGTTACCTCTTTAGTCAGTCATATGCATGGAGCTGTTCTGATTACTCCCAAAATTTCCAGAGGTTATCAGCTGAAGCAGTTCAAAAGTGATCTTAAATATGTAAGTCACTCAGTTTCTTCTATTTTGTAATGCTTTAGGTGTATGTTAAAGGAAAAAAGAAGAATGGGAATTTTGAAGGACACAAAAGGTTGTGTAAAAGATGTTTTAAGAGAAGAAAAATGACAGTCTAAATGAAACAAGTAATTTTTTAGAAGTTCTCACTCTAGATGTGTATACTGTTCTTTACAGTAACTAATGGAAACTCCAGTTTTTGGAATACCAGAGCTCTTTTCGATTGTTGTAGAACTTATAAATATGAAGTTTATGTGAATATTGGAAAGGCTTTTTCATGTATATATTTCCATATTGGTATATACTTTTATTTTCTGTCTCTACTATGATCTGCCAGGTAATAATAGTTGAATCAAATAAAATTTTAGTAACTGATGAAAGTGTGCATATTATTTAAAACCAGATGCGAACATCAAATCAATAGTTTCTCATTACCTTCAGCAATGCTAAAGAAAATTCTAGATCTATGCCTACACAAAAGAGTGATGCAGTTCTTTCATTGAGTCACAGACAAAAATATATACTCTATTTAGGTAAAATGTTCGTTGTATTTGATATCTCATATAACTGAATCACCTGGAAATCTTTCGTAGATATACAATGGTGTAGATGCTGTGGAGAAAATATGCATGCAATATATAGTAAAGGAAGGATTATAATCCTTGTAGAAGTCTTTTGTAGATATATAATAGTGTAGATGCTGCGGAGAAAATACGTATGTAATATATAGTCAAGGAAGGATTATGATCCTTGTCGGTCCCTTCCAACTCAGGATATTGTATGATTAGCATTCTCTTATGCACAATACACTGAGATTTAAATGTCTTTCCTGCTTCTAGGTGATGGAGCTTGCAGGCATTGAAGCACAGCAGGTGGTATTGCTGCTCGAAGACTATCAGTTTGTTCATTCCACTTTCCTGGAGATGGTCAACAGTTTACTGTCCTCAGGTGAGTCAAGTCCAAAGAGATTATGGTACTACTTTTACCATGCAGAGTTAGCTCAACGAGGCAGAATGAGATGATGTTTTCTAACTTTATGTCTCAATCAGAAGGTTTAGTTAGCTTTCTATGCTGTTTTAGCTGGAGTACTTGTATGTAAGAACCTGACTCGAAGTTCACTTAGTTGTCCTTTAACTTACCCTATAGTACAGATGCTTTCAGTTTGTCTAGCTCATTTCAAAGGATTTCTTTATAACAATATAAGAGCAAAATGAGAATGCATTCTACTCTGTAGCTCCCCTTTTATAATGAAATTCAAAATTGAGAGGTTTCCAGTGCTTTACTAGACTTTATAGACTGAGTCCTTTAATTAAATAGTCACCACAAAGCTCACTTTTCTGAAGGTAGTGAGATGATAAATAACAATAACAAATAACAAAAGCGACTTTATTTTACTGTCCAGCTTTGTTCCTGGATCAGAGAGAGGATCATTGAAGGACTGAGTCAAAGTTGCTAAATTATTTTTTTGGAACTGCAGTAGTTGAAGAGCTGATTAATAAGAGCACCAGATTTTCCTGTCTCTTAGGTGCTACCCCAAATCTACTTACAGTATCAGATTTTCATCATCCAGTGTTAAAACTTTATGTCTGAAGATCTAGACAGCTGCTCACTTTCAGATTCTTGTGTCCTGCTGTATGACAGTTTGGTTTGATTTGTTTTGTATGCAGTACTGGGTCATTGTCTTTGGATGGATTTGAAAGAGCTTTTTTCAAACACATTTCAGTAATATGAACAAAGTAGACTGTTAAATAGAATCATTGTAATTTGTTATTTTATTTTCATAATATCGTGAAAAGAATGATTAAGTACATGGGATGATACTTATGAAAGTATAGAAGTGAATACTATGAAATTTGAATTCTCTATATAGAGGATTTGAGGGAAGCCTTCAAAGAAATTTAAAGAATTATAGTGTATTTTGTCTGACTTAAATTCATTCTTGAAATAGGAGAAGTTCCTGGGCTATATAAAATAGAAGAATTAGAACCATTGCTGGCTCCTCTGAAGGATCAAGCTTCGCAAGATGGATTTACAGGACCAATTTTCAACTATTTCACATACCGTATGTCAACAGAATTCTAATTTATTCTGAAGTATAAAAAGTGGCATAATAATGGACAAATAATTTCTAACATGGTCCTTCTACTGTATGTGGTTTTAATTTGTAGTTAGTTATTAAATGCCAGGCAGGAATGATGATATTTGTGATATTTGAGGGCACAGAATCCTCAGCTTAAACTTTATTTTTCTGTTTGAAATTTTGTATTGATGAATGTTCTACGAATGTTATGATATCTGCTGTTGAAAGTAATTAGAAGGAAGAAAGCTTTTGTTCACATTATTTTCTGATTTGTATAGCTTTTATATATATATCTAATAACAGAGATTTCTTCTATTTGTCAATTATACCAAGAAATCACTTTGGATTCTGAGTAATTATAAGCAAGTTTACAGATAGATTTCTTAATTATTTGTGTTTCTTCCTTGGCCCAATGAGAAGATTAAATAGTTTACAAATAAATCAAAGAATATGACTTAAAGAATACAGTCATAGTAGCAGGCTGTGGAACTACTTCTAATTGGTTCTGTTGCTCTGCATGAATTAGAATGCGAACTAGTGCTTTCTACTTAAATACTGTCAGTTCTTCAGAATTAAAAAATACACTGTAGCATACATAATGAGAATTCATGGTACTAAATAAGGTTCTACTTATAAACATTCCTGTCCCAGTGTGATTTGATGTTATAGGCTCTTTTTTTTTTCAGAAATTACCTTGTGATAAGTATTTGAAAGAAAGTAAATTATGTTGTATTTGCAATAAATCTACCGTCATGTAGTCAGATTGTTATGTACTAAAAATTTAATATGTTACATTTTCGTAGGGATTCAACAAAATCTGCATGTTGTCTTGATCATGGATTCTACCAATTCAAATTTCACAATAAACTGTGAAAGTAACCCAGCATTGTATAAGAAATGTCAGGTTTTATGGATGGAAACCTGGTCAGAAGACAGTATGAAAAAGGTAAGTTGCATTTATTGTGACTTATTTAAATTAGTATTTCTAAATACAACTGAGCTCTGGTGAGTAACGTCAAGATATTTAAAGTTGTGAAGGAATAATTATCACTGTACTTATTTAATCCATTTGTACACGCTTACAAAGACAGAAAATTCTGCAGAACAGTTAAGTATTATTAGCATTGTTATTTTACCAGTACCATTATGTTTTGTTCTCTCTGTGGGCTGACTTGAACAACATGCTGACTGCTCTGACTCTGATCAAACACAGCATTTAAGAACAAAATACAGACTACAAGCAAAACGTTAAAGCCAATTGTGTTGGATTTGTGTGGCGAGGTTTTCGTGTGGGGGTTGGCCTGCAGGGGTGACTTCTGTGGGAGGCTGCCAGAAGCTTCCCCTGTGTCAGGTGGAGTTAGTCATGTCAGCTGGCTCCAAGAAGGATGTGCTGCTGGCCAAGGCTGAGCCCAGCAGCAATGGTGGCACTGCCTCTGGGATAACATTTAACAAGTGGAAAGAAGTTACTGTACAGGAGCAACTGCAGCCAGAGAGAGGAGTGAGAAAACATGAACGAAACATCCCTGCAGACCTCAGGGTCAGTGCAGAAGGAGGGGCAGGAGGTGTACCAGGTGCTGGAGCTGAGATTTCCTCTGCAGCCCATGGTGCAGCCCGTGGTGCAGCCCATGGTGCAGCCCATGGTGAGGCAGCTGTGCCTTACAGCCAAATGGAAGTCCACAGTGAAGCAGAGATCTCCCTGCAGCCCATGGAGAGCCCCATGCTGAAGCAGGTAGAAGCACCTGAAGGAATCTGTGACCCCGTGAGAAGCCCATGCACATATATGCATGTGATTGTCACACAGAGCAACACAAACAGAACCCCTAAGCACTAACATAAACAGCACCAGCACAGCATTGCCATCATCCTGTTCCCCTCTCTGAGGGATCTCAGTGAAGGTCGATTAGTGGGTAATATGCACATGGGCAGAATGCTGATTAAGACTGTCTCATTTCCTCTTGAATTCTAGATACTTTTAAATCTTCGACATTTGCACTGTTGTTAGGTCCTCTGAATTACTTGCTCCTTCTTACAGCCAGGAAAATCTCTTCCACTTGAGAGAATAGGAAGTTATCAGTGACATGGAAAGGCAGAATTTATCTTTCTAATGCTAAAAGTATTCTGTAGATTCCTTATTCTGACTAAGTGTATAATTTTCAGTCTTTTCAAAAGATAAACTAGATTGAAGGTTTGTGGGTTTTTTTTTAATTTTAACTCAAATTGTCATTGTTCATAATTGTCATGCAAAAAATCATATGGTTTTTTTAGATACCTGAAATGCTTCTGTGTGATTCAGATGAACAAGAAAAGACTGGAAAAACACATAAAGAAGTTAAGAAAAAACATTCAGGTAATATTTAGGTAGACCTACTAGTTATTATTCTTGTTATTAAACTCTTGATCCTGTGTTGGGCATAGATAGTAACATAGATACTTAAAGTATGTGTTTGCTAGCATATTCATAGGCTTTGGTGCTCCCATGGCAGGCATTTTGCACAAGGGAGTATTAGTCTGGAACATACATCCTGGCTGATCAAATGCAGTCTCTTCTGTCACAAGCAGTCACTGTGAATATTCAATTTTATAAACTCATTTAGCTGTATCTTGTTTTGGTCAGTGTCTTCCTTCTATGTGGATGTTATTTCACAACCTGAAAATTTGATGTTTTGTGAGTTTTTTGGTTTATATAGTTCATTATTCTTTTCGTAGATCTCATTTTACTTTAATAATGTCAAAAACTAATTTCTTGTAAGTTATGCCCCTTTTTCAGGATAATTTGTTTTTATAATAAGACTTCAAATTTAATCATATTAAAAATAGGGTCTTGAACGTAATCTAAGAGATCAGTGCCAGCACTCACTTGCAGAGTACTACTTTTAGCCACTTTCTATAAAAGTAGCACTTAGAGGTCATGGAACCAACAGAATATAAGACGATGAGTGATTCACTTGGAGTTTCTTGTTTTATATTACTTTTTAATAGGCATTCCAGCCAATCAGAATGATGGCCAGAAATAGTATTTAGTGTTCACATTACCATCCCTCTTTATTCTAAATCATCGTACTGGCTGCAGTACTTAACAGAAGCATTCATTTAGATGTGCATAGGCTTTAGCAATTTTTTTCTTTTGTAGGGTAATGCAGTTTATTTTACAGTATTTTTTACCTTCTTTTGAGAAACCGTTCAGCAAACTGAATGGCAGGAAAACCTTTTAGTTTGCCTGTCATTAGAGATAAGGGAGAAGACAAGAACATGTGGGCTTTATTTCTAAAAAAGTCTTAAGTATTTTAAAATTCAATTTTTGTGGAAGTAGTTTCTTATATGATTAGTCCTCAGTAATCTGCAATTAATTTTACTGGCTTTTCCAAACATCAAACAATTTCAGTATATTTCTTTCTGATAAATAGGCATTTCAAATGTACTTTCATGTTGTTTCCCTGAGAGTACTTTAAAAAAGTATAGTCTGTGTGCTATTTTGAATATCCTTAATTCATATCTCAAAAAGCAAGCCTATTTTGTTGCTCTTTCTTAATAATTTTCATGTGAGATAAAATTCAGTATAATTTTATCTGTGTAACAAATGATGTTGTACAGGTGATTCTGCTTTTCTGAAGTCATTTTTGACAATCCATGAATCATGTAAAATATACGGAGCAACGCCTAGCAGGTATATGACATTCCTTCATGTATACAGTACCATCAACAACAGTAAAAGAAGAGAGCTAATAAAAAGGCAGAACCACTTGCAGGTATGTGTTTAAAACACTTAACATATGGCTTTTCACTATATTCTTGCATTAGGAAATGTCTCATGTATTAATGGGCAGTAGCTGCTAACATGGTTATGTGATGTGTCCTCTATTGGCATATGCTCATGCTGTAGTTTCGAGAGAGTAGTATCAATGTTGATGCCCTTCTCTGTTGAAGTGCCTGAAGGAGTGAAAAGTGGTTTTCTTGTTTTTGTTAATATTTTTCCTCAAGAATGTATCAGACTGGGCATCTTTTTTTGGAAGACTAAAACATACTTGAAAGCACTTCTAATTTTTTCACCCATGTGTATTGGAATTGTGTTGCTAAAACCCATTATCTTTCCATCAATAGAAGTCCTGGCTCTGCTTTTATAAATGTTCCCTTTGTAGCTCCATATTCCATCCCTTTCTTTGTATCTTGACAGCGACTTCCTGCTTTGAGTGATCTTCATGTCCTCCTAGTTTGACAAACTGTTATGTTTGATGTTAACCTCGTGGTGCTCTTAGGTAGCTGTGACCAAGGTTCCCTATGTTGTGATTTCCTTTCCTTTTGTGTTTTGGAATTGATTTTGAATTCTTTTGGCACATACCAGTCCTTTGGGCAGTTAGAGACCAAATGCAGTTCTTCTCACAGGTGTTGCTTTCCTCGTGTGCTGTGCATATAGCATCCTTATTTTTGAAACCCATTTGGTATCTTTCTAGTCACACCTACTTCCCCCAGTATATTTTGGAAAGCTCTGTATGGTCCTTTATGACAACTTTTATGTTTATCTTTCTCCCATCCTTTTCATCTTTTCTCAGTGACTCTTGCTGCTATTCAGAACCACATGTGCAAATCTGTATTTTTTTCTTAAAACATTTGTCAAAACAAAAGTACTTCCTTGCCTTTTGTTCTGCTTTGTTTTTATTCTGCCTGCCAATATTTTTCCATCATTGTAGTATGCAATTTAACAAAATTTCCACTTGTAAGAATATAAATTGTTTTTTTGGTTTATTTAGAAAGCAACTGGGGTTTGTTTGTGACAAACACTCATTTGCTTGTTAAATGCTCTGGTTAAATAAAAGTAATAATTTACATGAAAATTAGATATGTGTATCCTAAATAAAAACATCTTCCAGGTAATTTTTTTTTCAAATATATCTTGAAATATTGATATTATATAATTAGCATGAAGTAAACAGTGTAGAAAGTGTGAGTAAAGAAAATAATTAATCTCAAGCATAATTGAGACTTTATTTTATATGTATCTGTGTTTTTTAGAGAGTGTACAAATACATAGAAATTGGATAATTATTTTGTTTCATTCTGTTTAATTTTTATTGATTTGCTTTTTGAGGACATATGGTTAGATTGAGTTAATATCAGTTAATTGAAATGCTATTGAATTGTTGGGAACAAGATTATGTTCTAGTTATTGTTTCATTAAAAGTTTATTATTTTGAGATTTTTTTTTTAATCTACTTTATGTAGCAATAAGTCTTAGGACAACACACCTAGAAGAGCCAGACTTCATTTTTAGGTTAAATAATATCAAGAAAATGTGAAAATTAATTAAAAAAAAAGAAAATTAGTCTAAAGTACTGATAGTTTGTCCAGACTATTTGTAGCCAACTTTCATTTAAATTCACTTAAAATTTGTTACTAAATATCTACTTCCTATAAACTTTCATAGGCAGGTGTTTCAAAGCTGAATGAAGCTAAAGCCCTGGTAGATGAACTCAACAGGAAAGCTGGAGAACAAAGCATTTTACTCAAAACAAAGCAGGATGAAGCTGATGCTGCTCTTCAAGAAATTACAGTATCTATGCAGGTGGTGTATACAATCACATCAAAAGTGGGAAAAAAAAAAGAAAAAAGCTGTTTTTCTATCTTTGGTCTCTGTAACTGCTGATGTTTTGTATTCTTTTCAACTGTTACAAAGCCTGATGCATTTGCAAGAATTTGCCTAAGGAAAGTCATGAGCCCAGAGGCTTGAATAAAGCTGCAACAGGACAGAGGATTATATAATTTAAATCAGGTTAGAACTGGTTGAGTAGGAAGTGATCAGTGCGAGTTTTGTACCTGAGTAGTGTTCACTGTTGTAGTTTAGTCTGTCTGAAAGTTTTCATAGAACTTTGTAAATCCAAACTGATCTGTTTTATTTTTATCCCAGATAGGAACTGTCAACCAAATATTTACAAGTAGCACTATTTTAAGAAACAAATAGCAGGAATTAAATTTATGAACTATTGGAAAGTACGTATTTCATGAGATCTGGTTCTCAGAATTTAACCTCAGAGAAGATTAAATAATACCTCTATATTCATCACTCTTTGAATTTTTGTTCTTCAGCTCAGAGAATTCAAACATTTTATTCAAAATTCTGTAATTTTCTTTAGTAGTGTTTTGTCAGTCAAGTAAAATAATTGTGTAGCCAATAGGTCTCTACATTGATACTTCCTGGAATTACAAATGCAGGATAAGCTGTAATGAGTCTGCTGTCACTGCACTGGGTTGTTACTGGTTTAATCTGATCAGTCTGAAGCTCGATGTCAAAGACATTCTCTGTAGGCAGTAAAGTAGATGCCTGGTCTTTCAAACCATTTGTTTCACAGGACTGTAAAGGTGCATTACTTCCCATCTTTGTCAGTCTCTTCCTGTTGGCAGTTTTTAGTAGTTTTAGGCTCTATCTGTCTATTGTACATGAATTTGCATAATGGTGATTGGCTTGGTGTGTTGATGATTTCAGTTTTAAATCTGCGTGTGCTGTTGGCCAGTAGAGTTATGGGTACGTGGGTAGCACACACTACACTGTAGGACAGAATCAAAGAACAGGCCAAAAGCAGTGAAACGTGATGGCCCCACTGACATCAGAAAAATTACAGTTGGAAGTCTGATTATCTAGATTAGCATAAAGTATAGGTGCCCTCTAACATTTTAATGTCACTTCAGATGATCTAGCTTATATAACAGAGAGAGCTCTAATACATACAGACTCTTTTAATCGCCTTTCAGAGAAAGGCTTTTGACCTACAACTGAATTTTAAGGTTTCCTTATTCAGAGCGATCATTCAGTGCATGTTCATTTGCATGAAATCTCTAATCTAGTTTTATGTAGCTAATGTTTAATGAATTTGAATGTAATCTTCAATAACATGCTGATCTGTAGCTTGGGTTAAGTGCTCCGAGGATTATTAGTATTTTAAGATTTTCTCTGCTTTTATGCATCTTCTTACCTTCTGCTACAACTTCAACTCAGATTGACAATTGCTGGTGATGATAATGTGTTATATACTGGAAAAACACACACTCCGAGCTTTGTTGTCTTGTATCTTTTAGGTGATCTAAGCCTAGAATATTAGTGTTTTATTTTATGCATTTTACACACTTATCCTCAATGGATAAAAGACATGTAAGGTCCTTTCTACTGTACTCTTATGTACTAGGTACTATTTGTTGTACTGAAGTGTTTAGGATTCCTGGAGGTGGCTAATAGCTACTGTCTGCCTGTAGACACTGGTAGGCACAGTGGAAATCCAGAAAAAAAAAGTAAACCAAACAACATACAATATACATCTAGTATATAAGACAGTTATCCTTACAGACAGATTGGTACAAAATAACAAGTAAAGAAACCATTCTGTGATTCATAATTCCAGGCTAATAGGTTGTAGTTCTAATACTACTGCTGCTTTTATGAACATGATAGAAAAAGAGTATTTTAATGGTGTTGTGAAAGAAATTGAAATAGAAATGGGAACAAGACAAAGACAATGACAGGAAAATAGTACTTTCAAATGTAGTAAGAATGTTACAGAGGCTGTCACTGTTACACTTTTAGAGGAAGGCTGACATCTTGATAAAGAATGGGAAATCAGAAACAAAGGGAAAAAAGTCATAATAAGCCTCAAAGATAGAGATGCAGATCTGGTCTATGGTAAAGAAAGGGAAGGACACACAGTAAAAGCAAATTATGCTTATTCCATATAGTTTATTTACCTAGCCAGCCTGCCTAGTATCAAATAGACTCAGCTATTTTATTGTAATTGGTATTGTGCAAATTATTATAATGAAGACTAAAAGAAATAAGAGACCTAAAGGAAGAAAATCTGTGTAAATTTGCAAACTAAAGGTATTCTGGTTTTTTTTACAGAGTGCTAGTGAGCAGAAAGCAGAAATGGAAAAAATAAAACACCGAATAGCAGAAGAGGCTGCAGAAATAGAACAAAGAAAAAGAAAAATTGAAGATGAACTAAAAGAGGTTCAGGTAAGAGCTGATAAGGAAAAGTAATATTTTACAGTCTGATTTCATCTGACTTACATCCTGCTGTGAAAAATGGTTTTGCAGAATTTATCCTTGCAATTCTTAAATTTTACTCTAAATTATTTTGATATTAAAACTTTTATGCATTAGAAAAGAATATTCCATGTGGCAAATAGAGATTGTCATTTTGACATTTGCGTTCTGTTAGATAGTAATTACAGAAAGAGTTTTTAAGCCAAATCTTGCCTTCACCTGCTGTTTCTATGCTTCCATGCTCTACAGCTGAGTTCTGCTGATTTTATGGAATATTTTTCAGTTGCTCATATCTTATATAGACCAAATACTTTACTTTGCCTTGATCAAGCTGGTAATATAGAGCTTGGTACTCTCAGCTGAATGGAAATAGTTTAGTGAGAGATAATTTACAGTTATTACCAAATCCTGAAAAGTATGTATCCTAATGACGCTACAGCGAACTGCTTGTTGAAGAGATTTTACAGCTGTTAAGCATCAGGTTTTTTGGGAGGTATGTGTGTTCAGTCATTGCTTTTAGTCTGTGTTTTTCATACCATGCATTTTAAATTTATACTAAAGACTAAGAGAACAGTACAACAACTTAATATTTTTTCTTTTAAATATCATAGGAACCAAGGAATTATATCCTTGTATTGAAAGTGACATAGAAGTATAAGATTAGACCCATTCTCTGGTCTTTGATAAATATGAAGGATGGGCAAGGTGTGCACAGTTTTTAATGATAATCTGTAACTTTTCTTTTGTTTCCTGACCATTTTGTTGCTTTGTTGATAAGGGTGAAGGACTTGTTTAGCTGCTGGAAATAGAAAGCTTTTGTGGCCTGTACTTCTATGGATGTTTACAAAGAGATCCTCAGTTATGCCTATAAATAGTGGTTAGCATGATTATTTAAAGATACCTGTATCACAATGTTAGGATTATATTATGCTGTTTTATATGAAATTATACTTATTATCACTTAGTAAACACATGGCAACTTTTTAGTAACTTGTAAATATGAATCTGCATCAATGGTAGTTTCTTAGGTAATAAAGTATTTAAAAAGAACAAGAAATTGTATGAAAACTGGAATGGGAAGTGTTCAGTTTCTTGTATCCTCATCACTCTTTTTAATGTGTTTTCATGTTTTAAGCCACTGGTTAGTGAAGCTAAATTAGCTGTTGGAAATATAAAGCCAGAGGCTTTGCTAGAAATCCGGTCACTACGGATGCCCCCTGACATAATCAGAGACATTCTAGAGGGAGTTCTGCGGCTGATGGGGATTTTTGATACATCATGGGTGAGCATGAAGAGGTGAGAATTTTATTTATGCTTTAAAATTAAACATTAGTTTACAATATGAACTACATTCTATTGTATTCAGGAATCTCGTGTGCTCAGCATTCCTTGATTTCATATGGAAATAACCTTTTCAACATTTGTTTATTCATTACTTAGTTATTTAATTCTTCTTACAGTTTCTTGGCCAAAAGAAGTGTAAGGGAGGACATAGGATCATTTGATGCCCGTAATATTCCAAAAGAAATACGAGAGAGTGTTGAAGAACTTCTTTCTAAAAACAGAGCATCTTTTGATCCAAAGGTAATTCCTAATTGCATTATGTAAAATGAAAACAAGACCGAAAAAAGACCAAAATAAAAGACATGATTGCATCGTTTGCCAACATAAATTTTAGGATGAACTTAAGTTAGAGAAAAAGTGATGAATTCTGTTTACAGAATTTGTCAATATAAACAGATAAAGGGGTAGCAGAGATTACTCTGTTGCATACAGTCTCCTAAAGTGAGAATTTGGTTGGTGGGTGAGAAGGGGTGGAGTAAAAAGTCATTATGGAGTCGAGTACTCAAAAGATTTTTCTGCTGCTGTAAGTTAAAACTCAGACCAAGGAATTTTAACTGGCTCCTTTGGCCTCCTTGTAACAGTAAGAGTCTAATGAATCATTCATTAGTTTAAAACTTGTTAATTTCAGTTTAGCTTCATAGTTATAAAGATACCCATTGTGGTTTTTTACATGGATTGATGGCCTGCAGTATAATCTTAGTAACAATTTAAAAGATTAGTTCATTAGAAGAGTTGGCTTATTAGCATGTTTAAGTTGGTAACTAGAAAATCTGTTGCAGTTACTTATCCTGTGTTTATCTCTTCTACATTATACTTCAAGGACTTTCTTGTAGTAACTTTTCTTGTACTGAATTTTTCAGAATGCTAAACGAGCCAGTGCTGCAGCTGCTCCATTAGCAGCTTGGGTGAATGCCAACATCCAGTATTCCCATGTCCTAGAACGAATTCAGCCTTTGGAAAAAGAAAAGGCTGGCTTGGAAGCGTAAGTTAGACTCTATTACAAAATAAGTGGTTTTGATTCCAGTGGTGATGGGTGAAACTAAAGCTGCCAGGGAGGAATCTGAGTATGAGGAAAGGCTTCTTTACTTGAGGGTGGCAGAGCACTGGAACAAGCTGCCAGAGTGGTTGTGGAGTCTCCTCCTCTGATGATGTTAAAATGGTGCCTGGACACGATCCTACTTTAGCAGGGGGGTTGGACTGGATGATCTCCAGAGGCACTTTCCCACCCTAACCATTCTTTGATTCTGTGTGAATTGAAGTTTATTAAAAACAAAAGATAAAAGATAATCTCATCTGTAGATAATACAACATACACACTGAGACAGAAGAAGTAAGTATGCAATAGTTTCTATTTCCTGGAAGCTATGCCTCGGATTTTTTTGTACAATCTTGAGTTACCTGTCTCAGCTGAATGCTGTCAGGGAGAAATTAGCATCACAGGTATGCTTAAAATTTACTCTCTCAGTGAAACCTATGCTATTTTATGAGATATACAGTTCCTCTTTTTTCAATCAAGCATTATCAGTTTCTTCTTAGGATCAGAAAGATAAGACATTGTCCTGTGACCATCCATAGCCTGAAGAATCTGTACTGATTGTTTTTCCAGGTCTTAAAATTCTGTATTGGAAGAATTTTTTCTGATCTTTAAGAAGGGGGTGTTTGGTTTTCATTTTTAAAACTATGTGATGAGAAGTACTCCTAGCTTTTACATGTGAAAACATATATTTTAATATAAAACACAACGAAGAACATCTCTGAACTATCTCTATGTAAATTACTTTCCTGTTATATTTACTCTTTTTTTATTTTTCCTTTGGGTCCCTAGTCTTAAAATAAATGTTACATTTTTATAGTAATCTCAAGAAAACTGAAGACAGAAAACAGAAGTTAGAGGATCTTCTGAACTCTGTTGGTCAAAAAGTATTGGAACTGAAAGACAAGTAAGTTAGGTTTGTTTATTTCAAGATATAAATTAAAAACATGAATGATTTTACAGTATGAATAATGAATTTTATCTAAGGAAATGTAACTTCCTGTACTGCAGGATGTTTATGTCAGAATTAGTGATGCTTAGGCTATCTGTACTCTCAGTGGAGATAAATACTAATAGTTTACAGTTCATCTCCTTGATCAGATGAAATAAATTCTCCTTAAAAGTACCTGCTTCTCACTACTGACTGTGTTGGTAGCCTTTATTGTAGCCATTGTAGATGTCAAAGGTAAACAGGATGTTTCTCATCTTCTGAATCACAGAGGACTTCAGTGACTCCTTAGGACTTTGGGAACATTCCTATACAAAACTTCTACTGATCACAGCTTGAAGAGAGGCAGTTCTATTTCTTTTAGGGTGGCCTACTTTTCTGACAGTTAGCTAGTTAGCTGTCTCCTTTTTTCTTAGCCTCTCATCAAGTACATGACTCACAGAAGCATAAAAATAGATCTGGTAAACGTTTATACTTTCTCCAAATTCTGTTTAATCCAAGTTTTTTAGTTTGATGTTTTTATTATGTACTTAGTATAGGAGATACTTTGCAACCTGACATATGTACATATTACTAAAAGTTATGTTTTCTAGTATGCAAAAAAAAAAAGATAATTCTTGAATTCTTGTAAATCAACTATACAGTGATTTTTTAGATAAATTAAATAATATATATTAGAGTTAAATATATTACTTTACAGACATTATATTATATTATATTATATTATATTATATTATATTATATTATATTATATTATTTACATACTATATATAATATATTACTTTGAATAGGTGGATTAAATCTATTAATTATTTTAAATATTAATCAAACTAATTAGATAGTGAACATTACAAGATAATACCTATACCATGCCTGGTTTTTAGGGCATGTTCTTTCTTCATATATAGTTTACAAAACAGACTACTGTGGATTGAACTGGAGTCACCCATATGAATTAGTAATACTCTTTTTTAATACATAAAGTTTACCAAATAGTTAAAAATGTATGGTATGGCATTGAGCCTGCTGTTTTTCTGACTAGGTGCAGAACAAAACTTTGCACAATCACAAAAATTGTCAGGCTGTTTAAGTAGAAGAAGGAATGATTTTCAGACATTATAGTCTATTTTTAAATAGATTTGAAATACAGACTATAATGTGATGTAATGAGATGCACCTGCGCATATATCTAAATTGTGTTAGCTGAAAGTCTAACAAGCCCATCTGCCGATTAGAAGCAGAAGACATAAAAAAAAGAACTGCTGCAGTTGTGTTCTTCAATAAGTGAGGATTCATTACAAATTCAATCAATTAAACTTCCTTGAAAATAACTGTTTCATAAGTTTAGTAGTTCATGATAGCAGTTACAAAGAGTATTTGTTTTACAGGTTCCAGAATAGAACAACAGAAGCAGCAAAACTTGAAGAAGAACTAAGTAAAGCTCAGAAAACGTTGAAAGCTGCAGAGGTCCTGATAAATCAACTCGATAGGGAGCACGAAAGATGGAGCACACAGGTTAGTAAAAATTTTCATAAGTACATCTTACAGCTGATAATTTGAAAATACAATTTTTGCACTGCTTGGAGAATGTGAGTTACTGCCATTCTGCATGTCTCCCAGTGCACGTTTTTTGATTTCTCATTAGAAAAGAAAGCTTTCCTTTTTTCTGAAACTTCTTTTTACTTCACCATACTTATCAACTCACTACCAAATGTGTAAAAATCCCACAGTATTTAATAGAAAACATACAAAATTCTGTGCTGGTTTTCAACCCCAAGAATGTAATTGTTATGATGACTGAACATGTCAGCAGTTCGACTCTCCAACTTGAGATACCGCTGAAAGGGACAGATTTTAAACAATTACAGTCTTAAAATGTATCTCCTTTATGGCATTAGTGTTGGAAATATGCATATAGGTATACCCAAAATGTTGGGTTGCTTTTGAAGTCTTCACTTAAATTCTTGAAACTTTTCTGCTGCTGAAGTAGGGAAGGTAAGCATATCTTATTTTCTCAAATGATATATTTGAGAGAAACTGACAAGTCTTTGGAGACAGAGGCCTTCTACAGTCTGAAACAAAAAGGAAAATCTGAAGACATATAAGCTGAAAATAGCTGTCACCTCCAGAAGGCCATAAGTAACTGTCATGGGTATCATAAACCAGAAGAAATCTTCATGCAGAAATACGTGGTCCTGTCTCTCCACTGATACCGAAAAAAGCCTAAATAATTAGACAAAATGCCTGCCTTTTGAAGAACCAAAGTTAAGGTTAGATGAATCCTTCTTGTAAGTCGACCACTATAGTGGAAAAAATTGGAAGATTTTCCTCTGAAAGCAGCTTTACAGCTGTTCCATCTGATATAGTAAGGATTGGATATATTTGAACCCCAGCGTTTAAGTGCTTCTAAAAGTGATTCCTCACAGTTTTTCATCCTGGTACATTAGGAAATTCAGACTATCTGTTGATGGTATGCTGTAGACTAAACTGGCAGATAGATTAATCAGGAGCTCATCCCATAATGAAGACAGTAATTTATCTCTCTTTAAGGTATGGAGGAAGCTATAAAAAGTTGCCTTTATTTGGTGTATCAGCATTTGTTTTTAACATCAGTTTGATTAAAGTAAAAAAAAAGTGACAGTACTTTGAAACCAATTATGGCAGTCACATATTATGTTGATACACTCTATTTTTCTCCAAAATACTGGAACATTTCAAAACAGGCTGATTTAGTGCAGATAAATTATTTGAAGATACATGATGAATATATTTTATCATGTAAGTGTGCAGTGAATAACAGTAAGTGCAATAGTTGCATATAGTATTTGTTATCTGTATACATATTGTAAGTTATACTTGCAGTCTGACTGTGACTAGGATCACATATTTCTTATTTTTCTTATTATAATACGATTTATCCATTTGCTTATAAATTGAACCGTTCATCAAATTCATGGATTTTTAGCAGCTACATTCTCAGAAATATCTGTCCATGCCCTAGCCCAGAGCTGAAAGGAATTTTTCCCATACCTCCAAGTGTGTCTTAGCTTGGTATAGATACCTGAAATACAAGAAGATAAACCGTCTCAACCGTATTACCAATGGTAGGCAAACTTAATTCTGACATTTCAGTAAGTCATGAAATGTATTAATGCGGTTTTTGTTTGCGAAACACCTATACATTCTGTACTTCTTTTTTTGAAGGTGTCGGAGATAACAGATGACCTGGCTACGTTGCCTAAAAGAGCTCAGTTAGCAGCTGCATTTATTACGTATCTTTCTGCTGCTCCTGAGGACCAGAGGAAAAACAGCTTGGATGAATGGACCAAATCAGCAGGCCTTGAAAGTAATTTCGTGTGTGTGTTTGTCAGTGTCTGCATGCAAGTAATTAAGCTTGATTGAGGAAGTGAGAAATGCCAGTGAGTTCTAATGCACAGTGTCAATTGTCTTTGTGCTCCCAAATGAGAAGAGACATTTTGTTACTCAATAAATATTTCTATATACTGACAGACTGTTTCTTAGAATCATTCTATGAAATTATTAAGATTATAAATATTTATAAGTATTCTATACTTATAGTCTTTGCTTAAAAAGAAAAGTTTACAAAAATGAATGTGTTCACATCAACTGTTGTAAATTTGCCAGTGCATTCTGAATGCTTCTGCTTTTATAGTAATAATTTTTATCTGTGTGTTAGCAAAACCATTAAATATTTTTATGACATCAGCTACTTATTAATAATAAGTTTAATAAAATAAATAAAAGAATAGATTAAAGGGACATCTACAGACTAACATGCTGTTAGACAAAGTCTCTGTTCTGTGTAGACTGGTAAATGCTTTAAAATTATGCAGACTGTAAATGATGACAGAAACACTTTCATTTTTCAGAGTTTGATTTACGGCGGTTCCTGTGTACAGAAAGTGAGGAGTTAGTTTGGAAAAGTGAAGGTTTACCTTCAGATGACCTTTCAATGGAAAATGCTCTTGTCATCTTGCAGGTAAATTTGCTTTTTTGTCTTGTCTTGGAAGTAATTAAATTTTTACAAATTTCAGTAACGTGGCAACTCGAACTATTTCATTCGTGTTTTTTATTGGCATCACAGAGCACACAGATACAGAGAAATAAATACTTATGTAACAATGGATATTTTGCAGCAAAAGGAAAAAAAAAATCCAGTTAAAGAAAACAAATGTTTTCATTTTTGCTTTTACTATTTTATTCCGTATCAGTTTGTTCAAGCTTAAAGTATAAATAGTCATTAACACCAATACAATCAGTGGAAGATTATGTGCTATATATGTTCACTTTGACGTATAATTTCTATTACTTTTTTCCACTGAAAAACGAAAACGCTGTATGCAGATACCTTTCAAGACATATATATATATGTATATATATATAGCTAATAATACTTGAGAAAAGGAAATGATTGTGTTTTATCATATAGTTATATATAGATATACATAATAATATATGATTATGTATGTAATATTCTAGTATTCTAGTCATTTATTAGATCTGCTAACAAGTAAATATTTAATGGCATGAGGAGAATCTGCATTTACTGCAGGTGATTTGCTTAGATGACTTATGATTCAAATTAGTTACCAATTTTTCTCGGATTTGAATTTGTCTTGCTTTATCATCCTTTTAGTAGATCTATATATTCTTTTCTCAGTTTGATTAAAAAGCTTTTCAATAAAAACGGTCTTGTACCATTAAAGCTACTTATATACTGTAATAAAACAGTATTTTCGTCTTTTTCATTAGTGGAATAGATTGAGCTCTTAAAAATCTCACTGTGTAAAGAGCTTTTTGAAGCAGTCAGTCAGGTCAAATAATTTTTTTTGTGCACTGATTTTTTCAGCATCCTTATAAAGCTGAAATTGGACATGATATTTTACCAGTGTGATCTACAGTACAGTTCTCAGCCTTTTGCGCTCATCATCTTTTGATTCTTGAATACTGATCATGTTCCCCTGTCTTGAGATCTTTGTAGTTACTCACGTTGGAATACTGGAACTCAGTCTAAAAAAAGCCCCAAACTTGGAAATGCTTTCCTATCAGACTGAACCAGAGGATTGTTGAAAATGCATGTTTAAACCTTCAGCAAGTTTGCTGACACAAAACTGGGGGACATGGCTGATACACTGAGATGATCCGAGGGCTGGAGCACGTCTGTTGCGAGGATGGGCTGGGAGAGCTGGGGTTGTGCAGCCTGGAGAAGAGAAAGCTCTGAGGATGCCTCACCGTGGCCTTTCAGTACTTAAAGAGGACTTTAAAAAAAGAAAGAGAACAAGTCTAACTATGGGCAGATAGTAAGAGGAGAAGGGAGAATGGCTACAAACTAAACGAGGAGAGATTTAGATTAGATATTAGGGAAAAATTCTTGACTTAGAGTGTAGTGAGGCACTGGCACAGATTGCCCAGAGAAACTATGGATGCTCCATCCCTGGAAGGGCTCAAGGTCAGCTTGGATGGGACCATGGGCAACTTGATCTAGTGAGTAGCATTCCTGCCCCTGGCAGGGAGGTGAGAACTAGATGATATTTAAGGGACTTTCAAACCCAAACCATTCTGTGACTGAGTCCCTGATACACAAGAGGGTAAAGTTGAGGCCCAGACAGTCCTTGACAGACTGGAGAAATGGGCTGAAAGAAACCACATGAAGTTGAGGAAGGGGAATTACACAGTCCTGTGCCTGGGTAGTAACAACCCTGTGTACCAACATGTGCTGAGGACCAACCAGTTGCAAAGCAGATTTGCAGGAAAGGACCTGGTGGTCCTGGTGGACACTAGGTTGTTCATGAGCCGATAATGGGCCCTTGCCAAGGAGAAGGCCAATGGTATCTTGGACAGCTTTAGGCAAAGTATTGGCAGCAGGTCAAGGGAGGTGATCCCTCCCCTTCCCTTGGCACTGATGAGGCCACATCTGGAATCCTGGGTCCAGCTGTGTGATCCTCAGCGCAAGAGAGACATGGATCTGCTGGACAGAGTTGAGTGTAGCTTTGTGCCTGCAAAGTACTTGTATTAATGATCCTTTCTAAAATGCATTGAGGTCCAAACCCTGAAATATTGTACCTTTGCCCACCAGAAGAAGAAAAAGGAAAACTAATAACTCTTCCACGTTTAAAAGCAGTTGTGAACAACAAAAGATGTAGATTATACTCATTGAATAGAGACTCCTGTTTTTAAGAGAAGGTGAAGAACTGCCTAACTTCGGCAGGACAAACATCTGAGAATTTTGGATTTGGGTGCTCTCCTTTTTTTTTTTGAAGAAGAAGAGATAAAATGAAAGACATAAATTTCCTAGTCTGTTACTGTTTCTCTAAATAGTTTGTTAATTAAAAAAGATTTTAAAATATATATTCTATTGGGGAAATTAAAAAAAAGGATTCCAATTCTATTCTTAAAATAGATTTTAGTAAATATATTTGTATTTTTTTTTCCCTAGAGTAAAGTTTGCCCATTTTTGATAGACCCTTCTTTACGGGCTACTGAGTGGTTGAAGACACATTTGAAGGAATCACGTTTGGAAGTTATTAACCAACAGGTGCAGTATTTGCTCTTGGTCTTATCTGTTTGAGCTTTCTCTATTCCAGATTTTACAGAGTAGTTTTTAAAGGTGTGTGACAGCAATCACCAAAAATTAGGTTATATTCTGTGAAGCATACAATTCCTCACAGAGTTCTAGGTTATTTAAAATTGGAGGCTCAACATCTAGTATTATTTCTACACATTTTACTCCTTGTGCTACTATCTCCAAGAATGTCTTATTCCCTGCTGAGAGGAAGATAGTAAAAGATTTTCAAATAGAGACATCTTTTGTATACTTGGTTGCAGCTCACTGAATTTCAGGGGTATATATACACTTAATTCCCTAAGATTGTTGTGTTGTATTATCTACATTGGAAAGAGTAAATCTGATTTCAGTTTGAGATGAAGGTACCTGAAATTCATTGTGTACCTGAGTAGCAAGGCGTGGCTCAGTTGCACACACACAGGCAAGCATCTGGTGCTATTCAGAAATCCCTTATTGAACCCCACCTGGCCTCAAAATATTGCTTCAACAGTGTGTAGGTCTTCCACAGATCCCTGCTGGCTCTGTGTAAACCTTGTAGATACTCTCTGATGGTAGTAGATAACATATCTTTGAGTAATTGATTGTTTCTCCTGCTAGCTGATTGGCCTGATTACGTTTTAGCCTCTGTTGTGTATTTTGTCCAGGATCTCTATTGACTAATGTGATCTTAAGCACCATATGCATGTTTAAACACCTGTTTGCAACAAAAGACTGCGTGTAGACCTCTTAATAATGTGAATCCTGTGCTTGGCTCAGTTTGGAGACATAGGTACATATTAAAATTTGAAATATGAGACCTGGCCAGGACTTTAAGGTCTGCACCTGGCAGACATGATGGCAAACCTGCTCTCTTCTGATGCAGCACTTGAAGATCTAGGCATGTTAAATAGACTTTCTCTATGTGAGTAGCTCAGTAGATCAAGTTTATTTAAACTAAACATTTGTGGCTAAACCCTGAAATATTATATGCGTCTAATAGGATTTTTTAATCTATACTACTGATTTTTAGATTGGGACTATTTGGTGTAATGCCTTCCTACTCATTCTGAAGTGTTTACATTAAGAAGCATGAATCAAAGGAATGTATTTTTATTTATCCAGGATGCCAACTTCTTAACTGCTCTTGAGCTGGCAGTGAGATTTGGGAAAACACTTATTATACAGGAAATGGATGGAGTGGAGCCTGTACTTTACCCATTGCTAAGAAAAGATCTAATTGCTCAAGGTAAATCACCAAGATCTTTGCAAATGCTCGCTCAAAACTTTTGTAGTTTAGATCTGTTTATATAAAACTTGTTTTTTCTGAAAACATAAATATTGTATAGTTGTCTTCCTCTTTAGTATTAACCTGCTACTAACACTTCAGTGCATGAAATATGTTGATGTTCTTATTTAGTAAGTGAAAAACTATTGAAAAGTATTTAAATTTTTTTTATTGAAATACAAATTATGTGGTTTTATTGTCTGCTAAAAGTTAAAATTTTGAGTTATTTTCTAGTGACAATTTCAAACACATAGTGTTAATGGGAAACTTGGGCCTTAAATAAATCAGAAGTTTGTGCAATTAGAAATCACAGGTTTAGAATGTTGGTGTTCCTGCTTCTCTTGCATTTCTCCAGAACTAAAGAAGACACATGGGTCTGTTCCTGATGTGCCCTTGGAACGGGGAGGGTCATAGAGACCAGCAAAATAGTGGAATTTGATGAAAGGAGTCCCTTAACCAATGCGAGAAAAGGGAAAAACCACAACATTTAGGTTTTGCAGTATAATATCTCTGTTTTGGATAGATAATGTGTTCTATATAACTGCTTTGGACTTAGTTGCTTTGAAAAATTTTTTTTTAAAATGAAAAATTATTATGGAAGTTTAGCAAAAATAAATAGTAATTATGCAAGTATCTCAGCATGAATTTTGTTGAATTATGTTACATATTTTGAAATTATATCAAGAGAACCGGGTGAATTAAAAAATACAACAATATGTTTGATGTTTTAAAATACTTTCTAAATTACAGTAATTAAAATAGATTTGCATTATCCTTTGTAATTGTATTTCTGCCTCAAATGGTAATTCCTCAGCATGTATCACAACCTATGCATGTAATTTACTGTATGAACTTTAAGTACTGAAAATAGCTCAAGACACTTTTTTTGGTGATATTTCATCTGCTATTGAGATCTAAGAATGTGTGAGGTAGCAGTAATTCTTTAGATGTAACTACATGCTAAAAATAAATGCAAATACTGTAGGATTCTTATATACATTTATTTCCAATATATGAAAGATCTGTTTAAGGAAAAGAAAGTGTTATTTTAAATGTCTTCCATTACAAACAAGATGTACCTGCTTGTTTATTCTCATTAAAAGAACACCACCAAAGCGATGATTTCAGTGGTCTGGGGGGGGTTAGGTAGAACACTGTTAACTTTTTTTTGCTCCTCTCGCTTCTGCTGAATTTTGGAAAGGTGATGAGATACAGTATGAGAGATGACTATGTCTGCAGAACTGTGGAGAAAGCAGATTAAATTCAAATATACTAGTTTATTCAGGAAAATTGCTTATAACACTCAGACATCCTCTTTTGCTTTTTAATGAGCTATGTTAATGCCAGGTCTGTGCAGGTCCAAATGAGAGAGCTGTTATTGAAAAAGGAAGAATGGGTCACTATTTGAATCTTTTCCATCATTTTACAAGCAAGCATGCACTCCTTTTTGTCAAAATGTGGGTGTGGGGGCCTGTCTGCTTTATTTTGCTTGTGATCACTGTACATCTCTTCATTATTTGGAATGAAATGTTAAGAAGAATGTGAACGTATATTCTGCAGTAAATTTGTCTTTGTACAGCTTCCATTTTCTGTTTGACATTTTTATAACACAGTCCTAAAATTTATTCTGATCTTTGGCATGGAAGCAAAATTGGTATGTGATTTTCATCTTTACCAGTGTTTTAGCCAGAGATTTATATTTCTGATCTGCACTCATTGCTAAAAATAGAGAGGCACCTTAGTATGCCATCTTGGAAATTTTTCTGGAATGAAAATTTTCACTTTTCATTTTATAATCCAGTTCTTATTTCTTTTTCAGTATCAGGAGCCAAAATCTTACTCCAGTCGTGTGATTATCTGAGTCTATTCTTTTCTAACCCTGCTAGAATGGAAACCTATTATGGAAGGGGGAGTGGGTGTGCATACCTGTAGTTTTATTCTCTAAGAGGGATATTGAGAAATATTAGGAATATAAACGGACTGAAACCATGGCATCAGTTATTTAATAAATCACTTGTTTCTTTCATAATATGATTAAATTAAATGTATTTATAATAATACAAATTTATGGGATATTTCTTGATGGAATATCTTTCTTTCATTCTACTGTCTAGATATTCCATCATTTTTAGTTTCATAGACTTGCTCTAAGTTATCATAGAAAATAGTATCTTAATAGAATTATGATTATACAGCAATATCAACCTTCTGCAAATAAATATAACAGATCTGGAGATGAAACCTAATGGATTTGGATGACATTTCAGGAAATACTGAACCATCCCAGTTAGCCAGTATATAATTATATCTAGTATAGAGTAGTAGACTAATGCTTAAAGGTAAAGAAATATGTTTAAATTGTGACAAGATTCTTAACACATAAGGGGGATTCTCAAGGTAATCTTCTGTTGTGTTTGTCTCCTATACATGGCTTGAAGATTTCAATAAGTTGTTAGTATTACTTTTGCTTCAAGTGCCTTTTTTGTCTTTTATGCTTTGTGTTCTGGGTAAGGATAATGAAACTACTCAGATGTATTAAATATTCTTGCTGTGTAATTTCCTATATTAGTGCTATCTTATTACTTTTCCATCTCTAACAATGCAGATTAGGATATGTTTTTTAAATTTTTGGAATTTGTATTTTTCTCTAATCGATTTATAAATACATATTGTAAAATATATTTGAATCCATTGGTCATAAAGTATTACACAAATACCATTGTTTTCAGATAATCTTAGAATGTTCCAATCAGAGTGAGTGTAACATCTCTTTATTATTTACAGGACCCCGTTACGCTGTACAAATTGGTGAAAAAATGATAGATTATAATGAAGAGTTCCGTCTTTTTCTATCAACAAGGAACCCAAATCCCTTCATTCCACCTGATGCTTCTTCTATTGTTACAGAAGTAAACTTTACCACAACAGCAAGTGGCTTAAGAGGACAGGTAGGCATTGAGAATAAAACTAGTGTAAGTTTGGGGAAATGCATAGCTGCATCCAGCATCTGGAATAAGCCCTATGGTGCAGTTTGTGTTAATGGTTATGGAGGTATTTTCTAGCTCACAAATAAAGATAGTAAAATTTTTATGCACTTTAGAACCAAGGAGTGAGTCCAGCAGAGAAAATGAAAATGTTCTCATTGACTTCAGTTGCAACAGATTAATTGCTAAGCCTTTGCTTTCTGTTCAAGATGCCTTTATGGTACCATGGAAACATTTCTGTTATAGCTCTCCAGTGTCCTACTTAGAGAGTAATGCTGGTGCCATCAAGATACTTTGTGTATGGAAAAAATGTAGTGAAACCAAAATACTGTGTATTTTATTTCCTTTAAAATGCTAGTAGGTTTTGAGGTTTTCTCTATAAAGTCCAGGAGTCAAAATGTAACATGCAAATGGAAGGAAAAAAAAAAGAAGAGAGCTCAATTAAGGGAAGAAAATCTCCTCTTTATTTGGTATGAAACAAGTTTTTCTACACTAACAAGAGGATTAGAATGGGATGTAGATAAGATGTTGATAAGTAAGATATAATTCAAAATGTGAAGCATAGATAACCATATCAATTTTGTCCTTCCACTGGAGATAGGGAATTGACATCATACAATGTATCCATGAAAACTGACCCCTCTTTAAGTGGAAATGCAGAAAAAACCTCGACTTTGTTTTTCTTTTCTCTCTTTGTTTTTAGCTTTTGGCTTTAACAATTCAGCATGAAAAGCCTGATTTGGAGGAGCAGAAGACAAAGCTGTTACAACAGGAAGAAGATAAGAAGATACAGTTAGCTAAGCTTGAGGATTCTCTTTTGGAGGTAAAACAAATTTACATCTTTAATATCTGTTACACCAATAAGATGATAATCACATTGTTGTGTGTTTGAATAAAGATGCTGGGAGTGTTGGAATAATGAGTCCTCAGGATTTTCGATTAGAAAAAATAAAGGCATTATTTGCCTAGACCTATTGGAAGAGTAGAGTAGATAAAAAAGTACATCTGTTATGAAACTGTAGTATTTCAATACATTAAGCATTTTCAAAGTTAAATTTATGAATTTGGTGAGCTAGATTTAGGCTGATTTAGATTGATTAGAAATTTAATTAATTTTAACACACCAAGAAGAGAAAACTTTATTGAAAATTATACCATTTCATTTTGAAATTATGAGTTTTAAAAAAGCCACACTTTTAAGCTTGTGAATCATGTCACATGACTCTTTCTCAAGTTGAGGAATGATTCTGTGTTATGAAAAAAATAAAAAACTCCCACTACAAAATGGAAAGATTTCTGAGAGAGACATATTTTAAATCTCCACAATTGTTTCTTATTAGCAATGAGCTGTAATATTCTTGACAGTTAACATTCCCTGTCTTGCATTTAAAATTAATATTCTCAATTTTCAGTTCATCTTTTTATTTTATTGAGAGTACTTATGCTCAGAAACAGCTGTTCACGTCTATTAAAAAAGATAACTTCCAAAGAAGGACTGTTTTATTTTTTGTTTGTGTCTTGCCATGGATTCACATAAATTGTACTTCATGCTTGTAGGAATGGATCCTCAAATCCTGTCTTTCTGAAAGGTCAGCGATGCAGGGAGATTGACGTGGTGCCCTAAAACCCTCAGTCTGTAGCTAAGTCACAGAACTTTGCAGTATTGAGTGCAATGGATTAGCATAAGATAATAGTTTTTACAGATTAGGCTGGCCGTTTATTACACTGGCCCACAAAAGAGCTGGAGAAGGACTTATTACAAGGACATGCAGTGACAGGACAAGGGAGGAATGGCTGTTAAACTGCAAGAGGGTAGGTTTAGATTAGATATATTGAATAAATTCTCTACTGTGAGGGTGGTAAGGTACCAGTTCCTCTGGGAACCTCTGGGAACAGGTTCCTCCGAGAACTGGTGGATGCCTCATCCCTGGAAGTGTTCAAGGCCATTTTGGATGGAGCATTGAGCAACCTGATGTAGTGAGTGACATCCCTGCCCATGGCAGGGGGCTTGGACTGGATGGTCCCTTCCAACCCAAACCATTTTATTATTCTGTTCTATGATTCTGTGATTAACAGCTTAGTTTTAGATTGCACATAATTATTTGATGTGATTTGAATTTCCACACTTACTATCCCTATTGAACTCCCTATCAATTCTCAAATACTAAGATCAGCCCTTTTCTAAAACCCTGATGGGGCAGATTTCTCTTACAGGAAGAGGAAACTTACTCTCTAATAAAATTCCATATCCAAATTTGACCATTTTAACACCTTATTGTCTACCAGCAGCTGAGGGTTCAGAGATGCGACAAAACAAATTTCACTTTAGAACACGCTCTTTGTGGGATCTTGGAACTCAAAAAATCTTTTTCATTTGTCCGATCTGAATTATCAAGTGCAAAACGTAAAGAAGTTGATGCCTAAGATATCTGCAACAAAAAGCGTCCGACTACTAACAGCAAGGTTGATTTCAATTTTGTAACTCTTGTTAGCAAGTTATCCTGAAATCAGGGTACCCTTTGACCCTGAAGAAAGAAACCTAAGGCTCAGTGGAAACTCGCAAGTGCTACCGGGACTTTGTCAACAAAGAAGTCAGTGTTGGATGAGGTCTAGCTAAATTTAAGTTAGTCTTAAAGCAACATTGCCATTCCAGCTGAAGTACTCTACTGGTTTCCTTCTAAAAGCCTTGGAGTAAACACGTAGGTGCTGTCTCATAGCTCACAGTATGATTCCTCATGGATAAATTGGACTCTGAAAAAGCAGGTGACCTTGTCCTAGGGTTGTTTCAGATAGAGAAGTTAGTGAATTCTACTACTCTAACAGGTGAATCTCTGCCTCCAGATACTCTAAAATGCTGTCCAACAGGTGGTTGCTCAGAACTGATTTGACTGACAAGCAGCCAATTTTCTGTCTGACTAAAATAAATGGATTTATGTGTATTTACTGAAGGTTAGTAAAAAACCTTAAATATAAGTGAACTATTCTTAGACGTGGGAAATGAAGTGAAATTAATTCCTTAATTGCTTAATTGAATGAGGAGAACTTGGGAAAAATGTGGGGTAATCTCAAGGATTTTGAAGTGATTTTTGATTATGAAACTTAAATTGTTGTAATGAGAATATTCATCTCAGTTGGAAATGAGAACTAGATTGTGCAGGAGATACTGGAATGCTTTTGAAGGAAAATGAATTCATGAATGACCGGGTGTAGGAAGTTGTTGCAAGTAGCCAACTTCAGGTTAGATGGTAAGTTATACATAAGAAAAAAATACCCTAATCTACATTTACCATGGAGATTTTTAGTGCCTAAGACTCTGATTACAGAAATCATTCTCAAAAGCCTGATAACCTATGTTTCAGAATCTGGATTTTTGGAGTACATCCTTGAGCTTTATTTTCCATGCTTCTTTAAAAAACATCTCAGTTTTTGCAGTAACCACCTGTTTTCTTGTACTCTTGAGATGCATCCAGTGATTCAGAAATATGTACAGGTCAGAAAGACAGACAGCTTCCAAAATGGTTGCTTTACAGGTTGGTTTTTTTTTGATGTAACGTAGACGACTTCCTTTTTTCCAGGCACTTGCCACATCACAAGGCAATATACTAGAAAATAAGGATCTGATTGAATCTTTGAATCAAACTAAAGCAAGCAGTGCACTCATCCAAGAATCACTGGCTGAATCTTTCAAACTTCAGAGTTTCCTTGATAAGGTAAAAGAATATTTTAATCTTAAGAGTACTATTTTTCTCCTGCTAAAAATAATCATCTTTTATCTAGAGAAGATATACACATCCACAGGGTTATAAGATGAGGAACATATTAAATTGGTTTTTTTTTTGAGTAAATGATATTTGGGATATGCAAGTACATGCAGTACTTTCAGTAATTAAAATGCCTTTTTATATGCAGAATAGTTACACAATTTAAAGTCTGTCAGCTTGAATTAAAGGAATTTTGGCAAGTAATGGGTTTTGACTTTATTTTTGCCATTTACTATTGCAAACATTGTATTTCATATGGATATTTTTGCTTAATATGCCACTTGCTATTGGAAAAGTTTAGGTCATTGGTGATGTTATTCACCTGAGATCCTCTTTTTGTGACAGATTGCAGAGTTTTCTTCTGTATTCTATTTGTTTAGTTTAAAATTTCCCATTGAATTTTGGGATGTGTTCTATGGTGAAATAAGATATTAGTGCTCTAGGGATTAATTTCCAACATGTTCCTCATAATTTAAAGAATTTTTTGCTAAAAATGTTTTCTTCCAATTTTGAAATCACAATACAGTGTTGAATTCTGGAGTGCTGGTCCCTCAATGTGAAGGCTTGGAAAGGGTTTGGTTTTTTAAAGCTGTGGGAGTCATAGGAATGTTCTCAGTGGGATGAGCAAATGTTTATGCAGTAATCAGTAGGTGGCAGTAATGCACCTGCTTTTTTTATGTGTGTGTTGTTTTTCTCCACAGGAGAGGGACGCCTATCTCCCTTTGGCTGAGAGTGCCAGCAAAATGTACTTCATTATCTCTGACTTGTCCAAAATTAATAATATGTACCGCTTTAGTTTGGCGGCGTTCCTGCGGCTTTTTCAAAGGGCTCTGCAAAGCGAGCAGGTATTTTCTCTTCTCCTGAAGCTGCTAATGCTGCAGAAGAATTCATCTGTTTTGATCCTGAGAATTTATTAGTTACTCTGGACGTTTTTTTTAAAAAAAGCTTAGAATAACTGGTGATGAAGTGTATAATAAGTAGTGGTGCTGACCTGTTGTGCTTTAGATGTTCAGAATACAGGCACGTGGACTTTTAAATTATCTTACACTGTATATAAATCACAGGATTTCTGTACCATGTGAAAGCAAAGTAACTCTTTGTGATTTCAGGCTTGTTCTTTGTCTACAGTGAATTAGGAAAACAAAGGTTGATTATAACTTTATTGAAGGCTTTATTTAAATAAATTAATGATCTAATATGCTAATAATGCTAATTTTATCAACAAGGGGTAGAATAAGAAAATATTTATATTTATACATGGTTCATTTACCCAAAGGACGGTCAAAACTTTATCTACTTTTATACAGTTTGTAAGCATGCCTGCAGCCTGTCCTGTTTAAAATGTAATTTTTATTCTTCTGTATTCTTAGGCCAATATATTCTTACTGAAGCACAGAATGAATTTATCCCTTGTCACCACACTCTTTAGATCTAAATACCCACACTGTGTAATAGTGCATTTTCTTTTTATTCAGCGTCTCCAAAATTCCTTGTATTTCTCTTTATTTCTGCTTAGAAAGTCATTCACCAAGCTTTCATCATGTTTCCTTTGGATTCCCCTTTATTCTGGCATCTATGATTACAACTCTCCTTCATCTCCAGTCATTACTAGGAACATAGTTCTGACTATGTGAACTTGCCCTCTTTAAAGTTCCTATTACTTCTTTTCCACAACATGAGTTTTTAACTTATTGTTCTTACTCTCACACTCCTTCATAATTTTTTCTTCCTGCCTATAATGTTACCTATTTAAAGCTCAGCTTCTGGTTTTGCCTTCATTGCTTGCTTTCTTTTTCCTTCTCCTCTATCCAATTCTTCAGTTTTCCCAGGTGATCTATTAGACATGGGAAAGGTATTAGGCAAATCAACTGCCCAGTTGCCCTCCTTAAACTCATCTCTTCAAATTCCAGCATGGTAGAAAGGAACTCATACTACCTGTAACACACTTCCTACCCCCAGTCCCTTTCTTCTTTAGTCCTATCTTTCAAATTTTTTCCTTTTAGAATTAGTCTTTCTATCTATGAGCTTTGAAGAACAGTGTTCACTTGATATTTTCTACAATGTTCAATTGGGCCAAATTGGACCAGAAGTTTAATAACTACACTTAAGATCAATATACTTATTTAGTAATATTAAATATAGTAATTCAATGCATAAGCAATATTTTATCAAGTGAAAATCATGAGATTTCATTGATATTATTGTTAGGAAAAGAAACTGTTCTCTCATTCTTGATGTATTTCACTGTATACACAAAGTTGTATCATGTTCATAGTATCATATTCAATGCCAAAATACTTACTTCATAATACTTCAGCATGGACTTCCCATTTAATCATCTGCTCATTGATAGCTGCAGATGAATTTAATAATATATTTTTAGAACTAGTGTCACAAAGAGTCCAGATTATTTGTGTCATTTTGCTGAAATTTACAGAGTACATGAAAAGTTTTTTACTTCCACAGGAGATTTTGAAATCTGAAATTTCTTTTTTAGGATTCAAGCAATACTGAGGAAAGAATCAAGTTGCTTATTGGCTCTTTGAAACATACAGTGTATGAATATGTTTGTCGTTGCTTGTTTAAGGTAAGACTGTATTTTTTCTGGCTTTTATGTAGTGCACTGGGTTTGAAAGTATTCTTTCAGCAGTCATCACCTGATCTACTTCAAATAAGCTGTATTGTGTAATAGATGCAAAAAATTACTCCATCAGTAACTAACAGGCTAAAAGAATACTTTCAGGAATGCAAGAAGAAAGAACAAATGTAAAAAGACTGCTCAAAAGACTGCAAAGTCCAGGACTGACTTTGAAGCCAGAATGAGGCAGAGAGGTAGAGAGAGCTCTGTGAAGAAATGTGCATCAGCAATATTAATTTGGTCATATCCTGATTTTCAGTCCTAAATATACGGTTTCATGTGATTAATTGGGGTTTTTTAAAATATTGGTTTGGGTTTTTTTTAAAGGAAACAAAAGTGGTTTTAGTGGGTTGATGGTTGGACTTGGTTATCTTAAAGTTCTCTTCCAACCTAGATCATTCTATGTTTCTGAAAGTCCTACATTGTGATATTCTCCTTTTTCTTTTCACAGCCTATCCCAAATGTCTACCTGCTACCTTGTTTGTTTCTAACTGTTCCTTGTTCTTTCTCCATATAATGTTCTTAAAGTACTTCTTCTTTATTTCAGTCAGGTGTCTTTTCACTTTTTGCTTTCTTACTGAAAACCTAAGGAAGATATGCCTTTCATTTTCAGTTCTAATTTTTACTTCCACGTGGAACTGTCGTACCGAGGTGTTTGTCTCATAGTACCAGGCTCGAGAATGCTTAGTAGATCTGCATGTGTGATTTGAGCAGTATAAGTCACTCAAGTCTGTAGTTTGATCTGTGAGAATGGATAGATCTTGAAAATTTTACACCACCTCCTCCCTGTCCTCCAATCTAGCAATGCTATATTGAGCATACAGAAGTAGCAGTTATTTCTAAGTTTTGTTTATCAAAGTCCAAGTGGATTCTCATGAAATAATATCATAGCACTTAGTGTCTGCCTTTGAAGTCATGAGCATGTGAAGCCTTCCACTTAGTCATTATATCTTGTGGATGTGGAAGGCAGCTATTTTTATACTTAAGAAAAGAGTAGAGAGTTCAAATGCAAGGCAGAGAAGAGATTTCTAGTAGGAAAGATTTTAACTGTGATCAGATAGGAGTTTAGAAAATACTTAAAGTTGTTACTGTGCAGCTTCAAACTAATGGTCCATCCAGCTTACCATTGTGTTCTAATAATGGAGAGAACAAATAAAGTCTTCACATCATCAGCAATTCACTGCTAATTCTTCCTTTTATCCATGAAAATTTTTAAAGACTGCTGTGACACTGAGGCTTTACTAGTGTCTTCATAAACGGTATAGCTCATACAAGTTTATACCTTTTGAAGCGTGTTAGAATTGGGAAGAATTTTGTCTGTCTGTGGTTATTATTTATGTGTACATAGGCTTCATGTATGCTGCTAAATGAAGTGGTGCCAAGAAATTTACCTGAGCACTGGGACTGGCCCACCTTTCCTGTTAATTTGTCAAAGCAGATCTGGCCTGGGCCAGTTAACGTTCTTCGAAATGATTCTTGTTCACATTTTGGGTACTAGACCATCCAGGGAGCATCCTAATATGCAATTTTGATATGGATTTGCTTGCAGACTTTGTCTGAGACAATGAAAGAGTTGAACAGGTTTGTTATCAGTGTCACATGATGTTCATGTTTATCAATAAAATGAGAACTTCAGTGCTTTGCACAGTTCGATGCTAATTCCTGGTAGGGGCCTCTTGGCCCTCCCCTCCACAGCCCCCTTTGAGTTAGTTTTTATCTCTAAGTTGCAAAGGTATGTAGCAATTTTGCATTAGTATATATGTCATTAAGTCATTAGAGGTTTTTTTAAAGAAATGTTACCTTTAAAAAAGAACCAGAAGTGTGACTTTTGCTGGGTATATTAAATACATTTTTACTATTTTTGTTTCAGGCTGATCAGCTAATGTTTGCTCTGCATTTTGTACGAGGAATGCACCCTGAACTTTTTCAAGAGAATGTAAGTGCTAAAGAAGAAAATCCCCAAGTATTTTACTCAAACTTAATATGAGGAGTAAAGAAGTAGATAAAAAGTTTTTGCCAATACGTGTAGGACTCAGTTGTAGCTGTCTGTAGTGTAGTCAGATTAATCCTATAAAGTCTGCCTGCAGTGAAACAGTATGCATAATTGACTTAATACAATTGCGTAAACGTGGCTGATTATCCTGAGTCAAGACACATTTAATTATCTAAAGAACCTCCACAGAATGGAGAGACAAAACTATGGCTTTCTGTACTAGAAGCTGGAGACCAGAAAGGACATCAAATGATAGTTTGATGTCAGTTCAATAGAGCCGAGTCCATTATAGAGGTAAAGGTAAAAATCAGGTAATACATTTGAAGGAAGTAATGGAACTTGATTATATGAAAGATGTGAGCTTAAGGTACAACTTTCATAAGCGGTTGGTTGGAAACTTCCAATGTTATGAGAGCAGAGTAGTTTCATTGTAGACATACGGATTGACAAAGTGAAATCCCAATCTTTCAGCAATGGTGCGGCCTCGTAAAAATAACTCATCTTGTTAGAAGTATATCCTGGCTGCTCTTCATTATTCAAAGTTCCCTGTTTCATATTTATTATTTTGTTTGAGCTTCTGAAAACACCTTGCTTCATCTTTCTTGAGTCTCCAAAGTCATGAACGCAGCAACCTGCAAACAGGTTTCTGACTAAATTAAATCCTGGGTTCTTAAGTGTTTGTAAAGTACAGCCCTGTGTGTTGGTTTCTATTGTTTAGCATGCATTTCCATCAGCTATTAGAGCTCTTAGGCAGCTTAGTCTAGGTTATATATAATGCATATTTCTACAGTGACTGAATACTCAAGAGAGAAAACAGGCAAATAATATCAAGAATTTTTTTACTTCTCTGAAAGGTAAAAGTTATTTTAATTAAATTGTTAAGAGAAGAGTGCTTGTGCAAAATACTTAGTGAAGAAAATGAAGCTGAAGTGGTTATTCTTTTAAAATTATTTCTTCTGAAGCTTTTAATGTGATGAGACTAGGAGTTGCTTTATATACTGCTAGTGAATTTAGTATTCCAAGTCCCTGTCCCAAAAGAATTGAACCTTCTGCACTTAAATTTTTTTTTCATAGCGATAGGAAATTTATAGTACAACTTCAACAATATACTATAAAATGCCTCGGTTCTTAGTAGGGGCATTCTCTTTCTGAATCAATATGTATATATTTTTCTGATGTAGTTTTATATGTCTCTATATATTATACTTCTGCTTTTCTTCATAACTATATTGCACAAACCAAAAAATACTCCATGCATTTTTGTGTACACAAGCATTTTCTTTGTAACTGGGAGACGAGCATCAGTTTGTAACTGAAAGAAGGAGTTGTTTCAAGACTCAGCAAGACTGATGGGTGCAAAAACCTATGATGGGGTTTGTATCAGCAGTACTACTATTAGTCAATTGACTTTTAAATTTCTAATGTCACTGTTGTTTTTAATGAAAAAGTCTTTATCATCGAATATAGATATTAATTATGCAAAATTTCAGTACTTAGGAAGAATTTTTAGTCTGTTTATTGCCACCTCCGAATACGGGATTATGTAATTTCTGGTGTTTTTAAATACTTGTATAATCTCTCTTAAAACGGCTAAAAGCTGTCTTCCTGGATACACATACAACGTCTAAAAGTTTTAATCATACATGAATTCAATCATGCTTTCTATAGTTACCTGTTCTGTGTGGGCTGCTGATGCCTCACCAGGCAGGATGTGTGTCCTTGGCAGCCACATTTGTTGCTTCCTGATAGTCTATAGATGGGCAGTCTGGGTAGGAGCTGTGGGTGCTGAGAAAGTATAGAACTTCCCCTTTGCTTCTTTTTTTTACGAAGCACTGCAGTCACTTAGCTTGCATTCTGCAGAAGGAATTACATTATGGTAGCATCACCTAGCATTTAAGAAATGTCTTGGAACTCTTTCAGAATCTAGGATTTAATTTGTTTATCTTCCAGTTCTGCCTACATACTACTACATATTAATTTTTATTCTTAAAGATGTCTCGTGACCTATCTGAGTTGTTCATTTATTCCCCCAGGAGTGGGAGACTTTTACAGGTGTGATTATTGGAGACACCATCAGAAAATCAGTAAGCTACATTTATTTTCATTTATTTTCATATTTCAAAATAAGGAACATTTACTTTAATCCTGAAAAGTTAAAGTTGTATCCTTACTATGTTGTTTGATTAATTGTATTCATACATTAAATAGTGACTTTTCACATAGTAATATAAATATATAAATTTATTAAAAACTTTCTAAAGACAGCGAATAGTTTTGTAATTTGAATAACTTTTTGCCTTCGTTGCGTATTTTCTTTTATTTTTCTGTTACCAGGATGACAAGTTGTAATGGCACGTTTGAGGAGGTTCTCACCCTCTTCTGTAACTAAAATCCGTGTTTCTGAATCCCTCTTTCTCCGAGAGTTGTGTATGAGTTGTACTTTTTTTACAGATTAATGAAATTGTCCACACAGTTTGCTAGCTTTGAGATGCTTTTTTCCTCAGTGTCAAAGGTTCTACATCTGGAGATGTATTTTTATGTTTTCCTAGGTAACTGAGCAAGCTTGTGAAGCTTTCTTTGCATGCCTGACCTGGCATGCTGTAGTTCACTAAGCGTCTTTCAGTTCTATTGAATCTGTATACTATTAACATAATATTCCTGTAGAAAAGGGTGGAGAGAAAAGCTAAGCTTTCCATAATCTTGCCCATTATAGCCCTTCTTTGAGCCAAGTATTTTGGCAAAGCTTTTGAAAGGTGTCTTTAGGAAGCATGAGCACAATCAGGAATCATGAACTCAGTCTTTGCCTCCTGTTTTGCTTTTGTGCTCTTTTCCTCTTTAAGGCTCAGCTGCATTTTCATCATTCATGATTACTTTTAACCTGTAGCCTTGTTTAAATATCTACCAGGATATCTTGTGCATTGAGTAGTACAAAACAATGATCAGTACCTTGATTTTAGAATATTCATGAGACCAACTATGTTCCCATGCATGCTGGTATAAGTGGTAAGTCATTTAAAATGTAATGTATTACTCAGGTTTTCTCAGGCAGCTGGTTGCTAAAATGATCCTTAAAATCCAGTTTCTCTAGCCATTAGATGGCTCTACTACAGGCTTTGCATTTCAGTGTGACTGCAGAAGGCCCCCTTCATCTCTCTGGAGTCATTGTAATTCAATTAAATGTCTGTGAACTGAGTGATTGTCAAGTATGTTCTTGCTGTAGGGCATTTTCAAGGAATGTGAGATCTGATTGTATAATGGAATTTAATACCAGTCTTACATCTACCCCACCTAACACACAACCCACAGATTTTGGAAAGATTGTACTTGTGTGTCCTTCAGCTGAATTCTGATTGGAATGTATATTGCAGACCCATGTCAAATTTATTCCTACAATTGCTTCCAAATTTCCTAGTTTTGCTCTTCCTCAGACTTCATAACTCATGGCTGAGATACCCTTTCACAAGAAATCTTCTGTTTTTCTCTGCTGAGCATTTAAGATTACTCTTGAAGTTGCTCACTCGTTGAGAGATCCAAATAAATTTCCATGCAAGGACTCGTCAGACCGGTCAATGTGTGCTCTAAGATCTTTTAATAACAAATGATATAACGAATACAGAAATTCCGCTGGTGCTTAAATGGTGTTGTTCATCCTTAGAATTTCCTCCATGCCCAACATCTAAAGAGCGGAAAAATAGAGCTGTGGCCAAATTTTACCAGTGCAGAGATGTTCAGAAGTGGTGTTTTGACCTTTGTGTGAAGAACCATCTTCATGATTGCAAATATGTGCAATGGAGTTGCTTTTCAAGTCAGTTGCTGAGAGTGCCTGTGCAGATAGCCAATCATTTGTGTCACTTGTTTTCAATAAAAAATTACTTAGAATTGAGTATGTCATAAGGATACTCGAAATGGTAAAGTATTTTCAGTCTCAAGGAGCTAAGCAAGTGTTAATGTGAACAGCATGTCTCGTATTTAAATGTTTTGCTAGCTTTTTTGTTATGCCATTTATGAACTTAGCAAAAGACCACAGAAAGATTGCTGTTGTGAATGTTTTTTATTAAAAAACATGGGTTTCACAACCTTATTACTGCATATAATGTTTCATAATAATTTGTGTGACTTACATGTGTGATGTAACTTGCTTCCATAAGGATTCACAAAGAAGTGCTCGTGACCAGATCCCCTCTTGGATAGAACAGGACCGAGTGTGGGCAGTAGCATCTTTGAAGGTACACATCATGTGATCTGTTGAATTTAAATTTAAAGAACTTTGGTTTTGGCAGATAACAATTTGAACTTGAATACTCTGATATGTATTTGTCAGATCAAAAGATTTTGTTACTTTAAGCTGTTTATTCCAGCTTCCAGAAACCATGGCTTTATGTATACTCACTTAAAAAAAAAAAAAAAGGTGTTTTTTGTTTTTATTTTAATCTCATTTTTCTGAGCCTGTTTCATGAACATTTGTACCCCATCTAACAATGAATTTCAATGCATGTGAGTGAACCTGTCGTCTTCCTGAGATTAGAAAATACTGTAAGTCTACCCAAGGTACTACAATTTTTATAGGTAGGAAGATAGAAGAAAAATTGCAATCAATATTTAGTTGTAGATTTTACTTATGTAATGACTTTCACAAATCACTTCATATTGTATTAAAAGCCATAAACTGTTAATTCAGAAATTAATATTCTCCTCATCTGATTTCTCTGTACATCTTTATAGGTGTTTCAGAGTTTGTGATTGTTCAGATTGAACTAAAACAAAAACATTTTCTTGCACTGTTTCCTCCTACCACAGTCAATGTTGAAGTCCTCTGATCCTGAAGGGAGCTAAAGGAAAATACTAGTCCTGAAATTCTGTCTTAGGCTCTTCTCCTCCTGCATGTAGCTCAGCAGCAAGAAGAAAAACCTTGACTGGTCTTTGGCAAGGACTTTTTTTGCTAAACTCAGAGTTTACTATTTAATTTCTTTTCAACCAGAAGTGAGGAACAATCACAGTAATGGTGTGGCAATCACGATAGTTAGAGGTTTAAACAAGCAAACAGAAAATGAGTAACTGAGTGAATCGGTAGCATGTACCGATAGCAAATCATTACTGATAGCAGATCATCATTAGAGGAAAGGACTTAAAGGTAGAGCCCAAAGTTTAAAATCAATGAACCTTAAGGTTTAAAACCAAAATTATAGTGCAAATATAGATTTAGCCTTTCCAGGGAATAGGTAAACAAGTGGTTAATTTTAAAATGTACTCTTTTCTTCTCTAACGCCAAGGATAAAATTGAATTTTGTAATTTGCACAAATAGGGGCCATAGTGATATTTCGAAATAAATTAAAATATACAGTGTCCAAATGGCTATTCTTCAATATAGTTAAATCTACATTATTTATTTTGTAGATTTCTCTCCCAGGTCTCTATCAGACACTTTGCTTTGAAGATGAAAGTCTGTGGCACACTTTTTCTCAGAGCTCTGTATGTGAACAAGACTTTCCATCTCCTGTTGTAAAAAGAATTTCCTTGTTTCAGCAGGTAACCTTTTCATTCATAGTATTAATTATGAGTTCAGCAGTGAAAGTAAATTTTACATCTATGCCTGGTTGAATTATGAGCAGTGATAGTATCTACACTGTCTTACAGTTTAACTAGTATTTTAGTCTAAGAATTATATATTTTTTTTAACTGTAGTGCATATTATTTCTCTGTTATCTGAGTCCTTAGTGTTGTTCTATTAGCTGCAACTGGGGATACCCTGTAAGGTAACAAGTTCTTTGGAAATATACACAGAATTAATTTTATGAATAGGTATTAAAATTCTTTCATGGTTGCTTTGTTACTGCTGGATGTCTCAGCTTGTTGAGCATCTTAGTTTACTTCATCACTGAATGTGCAAACTCACACATCTGACACAAAATGCAGTGCCTCTGCTTCTTTAGAAGTCATGAAAAATGATTTCTGAAAAACTGGTGATAAAGAACTCACCAAGAATATGGGAAAGGCAAGTTTCTTCCTCAACCCGAGGGTCCTTTTCCACTGGAAGAGAAAAATATGATCACTTTTGTGTTTATGGAAAAAAAAGGTGTTGTTACATACTTGAAAATGATGCTATGATTTTTCTTTTGAAGTTACTTTACATGAAAATATCCATGAAAAGGATGGGATATTAGACAATATGGTTTTATGTTGATTGGCTCTTAGCAGCTGTCTATTTGGAGTTTTTGTGGAGGAGGAAAACTTCTGAAATAGCATGCGTGGAATTTAGGAACAAACCATTTTGGAAAGGAGTTTATCTGAGTCATATTTGATTCAATGAAATGCTGAAGAGCACTTTATATGTGTGCAGTGTGTTTGTCAGAAAATGTCTGCATTTATAGGAAAGTGAATCTGAAATTAGCAGTGTATCTTGATTCTTGTACAGAAATTATTAAGAATGTTTCTGTTGATGAAATATACTGATCCTACATGGTTAGATTGATGTGCCAGCCATAAATTAGTTTGAACTGAAACCAGAAATATTACTATTCCAAGTAGGACCTTGCTGCCTGTATATGTGCATAGAATTTAGATTACTGGCTAAGTGTGCCTTTTGTCATTCTAGGTACCCACATAGCTACTTTTTTGCTAAAATATTGGAGAAATGTTTGTAGCTTACAAATAGACATTGGGTATAGATCTACTGGTTCTATTGATAGAACAAGCTACTTACAAAAGAACAATTACAGTAGATTATCTTGGAAAGGAATGATCAGATAACTCTATATATCAGAGAAAATAACTTTGTTATTAAGATAAATTCAAAGAATTCATCCTTTTTAGAAGAGTGTTGCATTTTAAATTGTCACCATATACTTTTATAGATTCATCTCCCCTGAATATATTTTATTTTAAGGTACTTGTGGTCCAGGCTGTCAGACCAGACAGGCTACAGAGTGCCATGGCTCTTTTTGCATGTAAAACCCTAGGTAAGTTAATTTTTCACCAGGGTATTTCTGCACAACAATTAAATTTTTTTTTTTTGACTTATGTTTCTCTTTTATTTTGTAGTTCTTATGGAATCCCTTAGTTTTAGCATTTGAAAATACGCTGTAAATAGATTTGCTGATGTTGTTCTTGTGAAATATTGTTAAAAGTGCTTTTAAAATTGTTTGGTTTATGCTGCACAGTGATTGAAAATACAATAAAAAGATCTGTCAGATTCTTTAATTAATTCTTGAACACTGGAGTAATTAAGAAAGGAAGATAACTGGTTTTCTGTAAGTTTTACACTGCAGCACTCTCCTTAAGACTCAGATTTTCCATAAATATTATTTTATTTAATGTCATTTACCATTTAAAGACCATTAGGTTTGAGATTTTATAAACTGAGTCTCAAAAGATTATTTAATTAATGTCAGTCATTTTTGTCTAACTCTTGGTCTGTAATACTTTTTACTATCTGTTTAAAAATACACATGATTTACAGTGATTCAATGCGACGATTGTCTATTTGTTCTAGTCAGTCAGTTTCCTCTCTCAAATCTGAGACCTATATGCCAAATAATTTTAATATTGCAGTACAGCACACAAAAGCCTTCCTTCAGTTTTTAGCAGTTATGAGTGTCTCATCGGAGTGGACACTGTAACTTTTGAAAGTCACTTTATCGTACTCTCTTATGCTGTTTGTGGACATTATTTATTGCTCAAAATCACCTTCATATCTGCCACCTGGACTGAGATTTTCAGCATTAAGGTATACCTTCTCTGTCAAACATTATTAGTAGATAGGGAGGGTACTTTGCTCATGGTGACATGGCCCATGCTGACAATGTTGGAAACAAATGACAAGAGTGATCTGCAGTGTGTGTGGCTCAAAGACCGGCAGAGACCTGAATGCAGAGTAAGTTTGCTTGCTTACTGTCTTCCAAATCTTAATGTATTACATAAATGCTTGTTTTGGGACCAGTTCCTTGGAGGAACGCTGCATGAGAGAATAGTTTTTGTGAATGAAGCTACAGCCTCACTAAGGAAGGCAGAATACCATTGACTCCCTTTGGATTTTCAAAACCAGTAAATCATCCACAAATCATCCACAGATTTTTCATGCATATCAGTGAGATCAATGAAATATTGACTAGCACTTTCTAACCAATAAAAGATGCCATGCTTGTATGAGTATTTTTTCATATTTTTTTCTATCATGTGTTTTTCAGTGTCCTTGCCCTGAAAAAACCTAAACAAATTGTTTCACTTTGTTCTAAAGGGAGCCGTTAAGTTTCCAATCTCATTTGTCTTTCCTGTGAGAAAAATGAATTCCAAAAGAGCTGTAATATACTACAAGAAAGCCTTTTCACTTCTGTTTTATCCAGACATTTCTTTTTTTTCTTTTCTCACCTTTTACCTGTATTTTGAAATTTATGGATGAGGAGGGATTAAAAACATTTCTTTTGAAGATAAGATTCATAAGAATTTTCTACAAATGTATTTTCTAACACCTGAAGCATGTTTATTTCTTTTACATGCTATACAGAAATGCACCATGTTAACAGCCTTTCAGTACCTAAAGGGGCCCACAAGAAAACTGGAGATGGACTTTTTACAAGAGCATGTAGTAGCAGGACAAGGGAGAATGACTTCAAACTGGAAGAGCTTAGATTTAAAGCAGATATTAGGATGAAATCCTTGCCTGTGAGGGTAGTGAGGTACTGGAACAGATTGCCCAGAGAAGTTGTTGATGCCCCATCCCTGGAAGTTTGAAGACCAGGTTGGATAGGGCTCTGATGAATTTGTTCTAGTGGAAAGTGTCCCTGCCCGTGGCAGGGAGTTGGAATGAGATGATCTTTGAGGTCCCAATACAAACCATTCTGTGGTTCTGTGGTACAAATTACGTAGTATTGTTCTATGTGGAACATACAGTAGCTCATGTCTGAAAACAGACTGTGCCCTCAAGGAAGTGCTTATTGCTTCTTTTAGTGGTTGTGGCATAGATGTCACTGATTTGGGCTCTTCTGTCATACTGTATGTCGTGATTTCCTATTGCACCCAATGCTTCCCTAGTTAAGTGCCAGTCTAAAGATGAATGAAAATATGTGGTTATCACTATTTAATTTATAATACACTTATGCATGTATCTTTGGGCTCATGTATAAATGCCTTGCCCATACTAGGTCAACATTCTAGACATTTAGGTTGTATATTAAAACAAATAATAGACATTAGTAATCATACTACCAAGAACCGTTAAGTCTAATAAATAAGGCTCTCAGGGCAGTAAGGGGAGAAGTTCTGCATGTGGACATACACACTGCAATTAATTTTAGCAAATAGCATAGCTTCTCATTCCAATCCTCTCTTTTTGTATGTTTTCCTCAAGACTACACTCTAAATAACGACTGCAGTTTATATTTGTCAAGCTGGAAATACAGCAGTATTTTTCTTCTCAATATGACATGCCTTATACCTGCATGTTGTAAGGATTTTTTTTCATGTTAGAACCAGTTTTATGGTATCTGCTGAACAGAACTCTTGATAGCCAGATGAACTCTAAAGTGGATAATGAAGCACTCCATCATGTGTAGTCACTTTATTTCCATAATAATTCTAAATCTAATTATAGGAATAAAAGAATTATCTCCATCGCCTCTGAATATGAAACGTCTGTATAAAGAGACACTGGAAATTGAGCCCATCTTGATAATAATTTCTCCTGGTGCTGATCCTTCTCAAGAGTTACAAGAACTTGCCAGTGTTGAAAGAAATACTGAGTGCTACCATCAGGTCAGTCTTAGATAAGTATAATGATTAAAAACCACAGTTTGTAAAATTTTACTGTAGTAATACCTGTTTTCCTTTGTTTTCCAAGGAAGTTAGTAAGTAAAATCATATTTTGGTGTCTGTGGTGTTTTGTTGTTTCCACCTGTCTTGAGAGTAACTTGTCATTCCATTGGCAAAATGGGCTGAGTTAGAGAGACACAATTAGTCATGCTCACAGAAGCAAAATCCAAACAAGAGACATTCCTCCAGTGTGGAGAAGGAAAAAATGAGAAGATGGATGGAAAAGAACAAAAGAGGTAGAGAATTATTATACATGCTGCAACATTATCTTTTTTAGCGTGGAGTAATTGAAACAAACAAAACCCACTAAAAATTAGACTTCATAATTTCCTCTGCTTATAGGATTTACCCATTTGTTTCTTCAACAGAAAACATAAATTGGGTGTTCAGTGTCTGTGAATACTTAAGTATTTTGTGAAATTCTGTAAAATATTTTGAGGAATTTTACATCCTTAAAGGTTCCCAAGAATCCACTGGATAAAGCCCTTAGCTCCTGGTCTGATCTTTCATACCTGGTCCTACTTTGAGCAGGAGATTGGACTAGACACCTTCCAGGATCCATGGCAATTCAAATTATTCTATGAAGCAAGTGGTTTCCTAATATTCCCAATACACAGTACCAATATGCTTTATAACTTTCTGTAAAATATTATTTCCTTCTGTCACTTGGCATATTAAGGGGAGGGGAGTTGTTATCTGAAGCTGATAGATCAGCTGTTGTTAGAACCTGATCACTGGTTAGCATAGAAATGGAAAATGTCATGTTTAATGTTGCTTTTAAATAGTCCTTGAAATTGTTACTTTAATGGAATATAAACTGATATAATATATTTTTCCCATCAAACTGTAAATATTTGGATCCTACTACCATCTTATCTAGCTGTGAACATTGCAGAACCCATATGTCTTACTCTGCCACATGGATTTTCATGTTTATCTCTAAATATCCTTTACATGTTGGACTTTCAAAATGTAGCACAGTATGGTATTCAATTAAGGATCAGGACTCAAACCTAAATAATCTGAAAGTTGTTCTACTAATGAGAATATTTTGTTGGGTTTTTTTTCCTACGCTTTCTCATGTAATTTGAATAGAACATAAAAGAATTTTGTTCTCTGTTAATTTATTTCTCATATGGGATAAAGAACAGAGTGCTAAATTTGTGCCATCTGCTACTATATTGCTGGTGACTTTCAGTCGTCTTCTTTTGGCTATTTTCAATTATTTTAAGATATTATGCTCAGTTTTCATAATGCCAAGACAAAGCTTTTCAGATTGGCTAAGATCTCTTTGTTTTCAACTCGTTTGGTTCAGGGTTTTTTGTTATGTATAGCTTCCAAATAGATTCTAAGGTAGAACTAATACGGTACTATAAAAAGTGAAGAAAGGATTATATGTTAAACTATTAATATATCCCAGCTGGAAAGAGAGCAGCCTTAGTTTTTCACTCATCTTAATATAAAATTGAGTATTTCTCTTCAAAGGAAGTACTCCTAACTTCCAGTCAAAGGAAACTTTGTTCTCATTTATCTCTTATTTTTGCAGTTCTGCAGTAATGCAGTTTAGGCATTGATATTTAAATTACTTTTTGACTTCACAGGGAATACCATCACTGTTACCAAGTGATGTATGGTTTTTTCCATTAAAAGACTAGGTAATGTTGTTTGTACAGAAACTCTGGCTAGATAAGTTGCAAAGAAAAACTTGTTTCCCTTAATCTTTTGCCTACTTTAGTAACCTATCAGTTTAGAGAAAATTCTGGTTATCATTAGCACTCCTTTTTTTTAATGTATGTATCCTAACTTGAAAACACAATTTTGTATTTAACTGTTAAATGAGGTACGAGATATTCTTGATACAACTGTGTCTGCCATTTCAGATTGCCATGGGCCAGGGCCAAGCTGAGCTGGCTATTCAGACTTTAAGAGAATGTGCTCAGAATGGAGAATGGCTGTGTTTGAAGAACCTGCATCTCGTTACATCTTGGCTTCCTGTATTGGAGAAGGTGAGGGTAAATAGACAAGATGAGACGGGAAACCAAACAAAATTAGTATGCAATATTTCCGAAGCATTTCAGGCATTTCCATGGTGATGTTTAAAATTCCAGTTTAAAAATACACTTTTGTGGTTTTCTCAGTCATTAATAAGGTGAACTGCTTCAGATCTAAGCAGCTCCCTTCTTTGCATGAGTGCTTTAATTTTCGTACAATGTAGCGTATTTCTACCATAATGAGTGGTCACATGCTCCAGTTAGGACTTCTGGTATTTTATGGGATACTGCCCATGTTTTTTCATGAACTATGTATCTATGTATGCTTGAATTTAATTTTTTCCCCCTTAGTTCTAGGTCTTTCTTTTTAGTAGTTATTTTTTTTTGAAGTGCAGCCTGAGTCTGAGTCACTAGAAGGTTTTTGCTAATTTGAAATTAAAATGTCTCATATTTTATAGAAACACACCCTTATGGCATATAAAATCACTAGCTTGCTAACTAAAATTGATTTCATATGATACACTTTTCACATATATCACCATGAAATCCTCAAAACAAATTAGGTCAGAAGAAAATAATTGAATTCCTTCAACAGTTACTACAGTCTTAATTTTCCGGTTTTCAATGATTTTTGTAAAGCGTAGTCCATGGACATGAGCTTGGCGTCTGTTGTCTGTCTAGCAGTAACTATGTGGCATGTACCTTCAGCATTCCTATAATCCATTCTGAAAAAGGGAAAGGCGAAGCAAGATAACACTGACGTGTGTCATGTAGTCTGAACAAGACAGTCAACAGCAAGGAAATGTTTGTAAGCTCCTTGCTGAATGCAAAATTTCAGATCTTCTAAGTATTAAAATATGGATATGTGTCAGGAGGTTCTTATTCTTTCCACATGAACATAATACTGAATGTGTTAAACTTCTTGCTGAGCTTAATATAGACTAAGATTTGCTGATGTTTGACTCCGCACATCCCCTTGCATACCATCAGCAAGTGTGAGGCTATGTAATTCTTATATTTGAACATCCTCTTAAGAGACTGCTGCATATTCATAAGTCTGTTCCATCCAGGTACGGAAATTCAGTTCTCACAGTCTTTGAATATGGACCCAAGAGTACCACAGTGAGGTAGATTGAAAACTGGCCTAATTGCGTTACTCAAAGGGTTACTTTCAGCATCAAAACCTCCAGTTGGAGGCCAGTCATCGGTGTTGTGCTCTAGGCATAGACACTGTGCCCAACATGGTTTAACATCCTAATTAATAAGGTGAATAATGGGACAAAGTGCATCCTCAGCAAGCAGAGATGATAAAAAAACTGAGGGAAATGACTGATGTAACAGATGAGTGTACTTTCATTCAAAAGGACCTTGATAGACTGGAGAAGTAGGCTGACAAGAACCTTGTGAAGTTCAGCAAAGGGAAATGGCAAGCACTTCCCATGAGTAGTGAACTCCAGCCACTCAGACAGTCTGGGGACAAACTGGCTGAAAAGCAGACTGGCAGAAAAGATCTGGGAGTCCTGGTGGGTAAGAAGGGGACCATGACCCAGCAAAGTGACCTTGCAGCAAAGACCACTTGCATCCTGGGCTGTTTCAGGCAGAGTGTTGCCAGCAGGTGGAGGGAGGTTGTCCTTCCCCTCTACTCAGCCCTGAGGAGACAGACCTGGAGTTCTGTGTCCACTACTTGGCTACCCAGTGCAACAGAGACGTGGGCATACTGGAACCAGTTCAGTAAAGGGCTGCTAAGGTGATGAAGGAACGGAAGCATGTATCATATAAAGAGAAACTGAGAGAACTGAGACTGTTCAGCCTGGGAAAGAGAAGCCTCGGGGGGAATCTTAGTATTTTGTGTATTGGCTGATGGGAAAATGTAAAGGAGACTAAGTCAGACCCTTTTCAGTGGTGTCCCATGACAGGACAAGAGGCCATGGACACAAACTAAAACATAGGAAATACTATTTAAATATATGATAAAACTTCTTTTAGTGTGAAGATGGTCAAACACTGGAACAGGTTGCCCAGAGAGGCTGCAGAGTCTCCATCCTTGGAGATACTGAAAACCTGACTGGCTACAGGTCTGGGGAACTTGTATCTGGCTCTGCTTTGAGCATAGAGTTAGACTAGGCAGTCTCTGGTGCATCCTTCCAAGCTCCACAATTCCATTATATGGTGTACCAGTTATTGTTGTCGTTTTGCTTAAATAGCTGAACAAGTAATGGCTTTTCAGATTTTTTTCCTTCACTAAAAACACTGAAAACAAAATGATAGTAATTACGCTCTAGAGATTATCAGAATTAACGGATTGTGAGAAAATCTTTTAAGAGTTTTTTGAGCTATGTTTCCTCCAACACACATACATAAAACTGTTGACATTGTTCCGAAAAGACTTGTCAGGCAACTTTGGTGTCTTTGATGGTGAATATGTGGGTTTCAACTGAGCATAAAGCACCAGCAGTGTGTTTCCATATATTCAATAATTATATATTTTTGTGAAGCCTTTATATTTGAAATAACTTTTGACAGTGTTTCTCTTAGAACTCAATTTTCCAATCTTCAGTTTTCTGTGAATCATGATACATGAAGGGTTCATACAACAAACACTTGAAGAAAAAGAAATTAATATAGCTCTACTGGTGTTGAAAGTCATTGAGATCTGTTGTTGATATGCAGCCCACATTGCAAACATTCTTCATTTTTGATGTAGCCTTCTGGTGTTATTGTACTTAAAAGAAGCAAAGATCTGCTCTATATTTTTATGTCCTGAATTTAGTATCTAGGAGAAAGGTGGAAATATTTTGACACAGCTAGGATGAACTTCAAATTTGAGCATGGCAGTGATATAGAATGTGCAGAGGCAACACATCTTGAACTATAACCTCATGTGTATAAGCAACTGTCGATTTTTTAGATAAACCTTTCTAATCCTGGATATTATAATTTTGTAAATACTCTTCTATGTATAAAAAGACCCAACCACCTCAAAGCCTATTTCAATATATAACATCTCTTTAATAGGAACTGAATACATTACATCCTCAACCAAACTTTCGTCTTTGGCTTACTACTGAAGTTCATCCAAAATTTACTCCAATTTTGCTTCAATCAAGTCTGAAAATAACTTATGAAGTAAGATCTGTTTGGAAAGTTTTTATTAGATTCTTACATTGAATGAACCTTGATGTATAGCGAACTATATGTTTAGATAGAATAACTGGTTTTAACTTATATTTCAATTACATGTAATACAAAAAATACAACAAGTTTACCTTGAAAGATGATTTTTTCCTAGATGCTTTTTCCAATTGAAAGTATGAACTGAAAATAAGTTTACATAGGAAAAGTAGTTGTTCTGTTTTGTGCTCCAGATTATTTTGTGCATTTAATCAGTCTTCCTTAAAAACAAAAATCTATACAGGTGTGTGTTGTTACATGGATGGAAAAGAAGGAATTGCTCCTTGATGAATATCCTCATCTGAAGATCACAGAATCCCACTTTCTCTTCCTTGTTTTCCATTTTGGCCCTGTAGCTTTATATTCACTGGACTCTTTCAACAAAAATGGCTCTCCTCCCATACAGCAGAACATACAGTTAAAAGCCTTTGCGCAAAATTGAGAGCTTTGCATTTGAAATGGCTCAGCTTAAGGAATAACTGGGACCGTTCCTCCAACTGATTGGAAAGTAGTCTAATCATGAATGCATTTAAGCAATAATGTCCAATATGGAAATCATTAGTAGGAGTGCTTCTAAGTCTTCCATTCATAATGAAGTGGGGAGATTTTGCCTGCAGCTAATCCAAGAAACTCTGACTTTTTAGAGTCCAATGTTGCTGACTCTCAAGAAGATGAAATTGTTACACTTTTACATTGACCTCAGGTATTTTAAAGCTTTTAGAGTACCTTCTTGCTTATATTGAGGTCTTCAGTGGTACAGAAACTGCAGGACTGTGCTACTCATTCCACTATCTTTGGAATGATTGGAACTTTGCACAAATGCAATATTCTAAATCATTTTGTTTCCTTTCCAAATGTAGTAAATATTTTGTTACCATGAAAGAACAATGAGAGACAATGACTTGGCAAATGATATTTGATTATTATTTGGTTGTAGGATGTGCCGATGTATGTAGAATATTACCAATGAAGATACAGATATTAAAAAAAAAGTCAATTTACTACAGTGTTTTGCAGTTATTTGTCAGAAGCAACTGTGGTAATTTTATGGAAACACAGCCATTTTTCAAAAGAAAGAGAGAACAAGAAACATTTTTAGAAACACAAAATTATAATTTAAATATCTTTAAAATTTATGTCTGCCTTCAGAATTGCAAATAATTTGAGAATGGCTGAGTATCCAGTTGTTTTTTACTTTTAAGCACTGTAATTTTGGTTACTGCATACACCTTAAATGCAGTCATTTCTAGTGGTTGTGAACATTACCTACCACTAAATCAGAGAACTGGCATTTTATCATACATACATACCATACCTATATGCTAGCTAACAGAATGTAGTGATGGCATAAGGCAATTTGACATTGATCACATCACAGAAGTAATTGGTAGTTAAGCTTGTAAAATCAGAAAAAAAATACCCTTGTTTTAAAATTGAATTTACTTTATGCTGATGTATTTTGATAGAGTACTATGCTTTCACTAAGTTATTTTAGTGTAGTACAGTCCTATCAGTTAGTCCTGGCTACCTGGCTACCATTTCCTTCAGTATGTTGAAGTTATTTTTAGTATAGAATCATTCTGTTGTTAAGTCATTTATCACAAACATTTTTTTTCTTCTTAAATTTTGTTCTATTAAGTACTGTTTGTCTTTTCATAAAGTTACAAATTCCAGGTTATAATATAAGAAAATAACATAAAAATACCAGGTTTTCTGTCTAGAACAGTGTTTTTCCTTCCAATGCAGGCACCTCCAGGCCTCAAAAAAAATCTCTTGCGAACTTATGAATCTTGGACACCAGAGCAAATCAGCAAAAAGGGGAATTTGTCTAGATCACATTCTCTCTTTTGTTTAGCATGGTTTCATGCTGTATGCCAAGAAAGAAGAAATTATATCCCTCAGGTAATATTTTATTTGCTATCTTTTAACAAAAATGCCCCATTTATTAGCTTTTGTACTTGGAAGCATTTTTTTATCACGTATATGTTGGGTCGTATTCAGAAATGAGAAAAACTTGGATATTTCTCGTGCCTGCCTTTATTGTCTCTGAATTCATTGCAAAATAAGATCTTGGTAACCTCAGTTCCTGTCCCTCTGAAAATTGCTCCTGCCTGCATGAGGTTATTTTGTAATTCATGTACTAAGTGAAACTGATGCAGAAGTGTGGTCCCATGGAAACGGTTCTGTGAATCCTGTTTGCTTGGGACAGGCAAAAACATTACGGAAACACAATTGAATGGAAGACGTGAGAAAAGAGACGCTGGTGGGAAGGAGGAGATGACATTGTCTACACTTTCTTCATACAAACTCCTTCAAGGAGAAGGAAGAACAAGGGAAATTGTTAATTTTTTGCGATGATTATAATGATTTTCAGAGAAGTGTTTTTTCCTTAGCTAAATTTTTGATTAAAGTGAACATTTTTTTCTGGCTGCAGATGCTTAAATTTAAACAGACCAAAAAAAACACCAAACAGCAAACTGCTTTATGTCTTGTTTATTTTATTCTGTTTAGACTAGATATGAATTTACTCTGTCATCTGAAGGATTTGATCTGGCATAGCCTGGAGTGTTGGAGAGTTTTTTGCTAGTTTTGACTCTGTGATTTTTTTAAGTTTGTTTGCCTTTTGTAGTAACAGGCTTTTGAGTGTGGTGTTCAAGAAGTACAGTAGGTGAAAATATTTAAAGTATTAAACTGATACATGAATTCTCCTTTGTTCTTTCTCAAATTCATGTTCATTTGGCACCAGTTTTTCAAGTAACAAAAGATAGGATTAGTGCTCTCTAACTCACTGCAGGCAGGGGTTTATATTTCAAGATTACCAGTTTCTAACATTGATGGACTGTAGCTAATCTCAGGCAGAAGCTCTTGTATTTTATAATGAATTTTGAGTTGTTCATGTACAAATCTGTCTAAAAACCTCAACATGAATACTGTTAGGAGCATCTTTCCAGAATATGACCTTCAGGGTGGCTGACTGATAGTTTTTTGTGATCTGTGGAGCAGCTGCAGTCTTGACCTCAGGCTGTATCCATCCCACTGCACATGTGCATCTTGCTGACACGTTTGCATTTCTCATAATCACATGCACTGTTGCTATGTGATCCATAAGCAAAGTACGCCATAAGAAGATAGAGCATCAGGACATACCTTTGAGATCTGGATTTCCTAAATGCTTTGTCATATATCAACGTTTATTTATACTTACCCATTTACACTGAAAGCTTTTTGTGAGAATTACATACACAGTACGCATTCCTGCTATATAAAGAGTAATGCCCCAAGAACAAAAAGGAGGTACAAGCTGCAAATAATTAAAGTATGCATATGGTGGTCAGCATTTTTATGGTAATAGTAGCAGTAGTTGATAAATTTTTTTAGTCAGGCGAGAAGTGACATGAATTAAGGAGTAAGATGATGAGAGTATATTAAAGACTAGGTTTGAAGAACCAGTTATATTTGTGAAAATACTGTCTGTATACTGAAATACAAAAAGGCCCTCAGAAATAAAATGGTAATTCAATGTACAATCTAGCCACAGATGTCAGCGAATTTTAGTTGAAGTAAATATTGATAGGAAATAAAATAACCTTTATTTTACATTTTTCATGCTCAATGGATTCTGGTTGGTGTAAGTACATAAAACTAAATGCACTGTTAAAACTAAATTTTTTTTATACTACCTCTATTGAATGTTTCAAAAAATGCACTTTAGAGGGCCCAGGTTGTTTCTTTTTTCATTAAGTATTATACAGCATTCAGTAACCACATGATACTGGTATTTTGCTTCATGAACATCATTGTGTGACTAATTAAATTCTTTGGATTTCTTTTCATGGTAGGGTTGGACCAAATTTTATGAATTTTCTTTGTCTGATCTCCGTGCTGGTTTTGACATTATCGATAGACTCTTTGAGGGTAAGTCACTTCTTAAGGAAAGTCCCATTAGCAGGAATGTTGCATGAAGAGCTTTGTCTTTCTGCAACACTCATGTAAGAGTGGAGATGCTGTAGAGCTCATGACCAGTAAGCAAAACTAGAAAAACAGGGTGAATCATAAATCCATTTTTTGGGTGATTGGGTAAGCCAATAATTTTTGGTGCCCAAGGGGTATTCTGCTCAGCTTCTTGAGTCCAGAGGAATAAACAGGAAATACAGGGCTGCCTGTAAGATGAAATCTTTTGTTTCAATTCCTTCCCAGTGTGAGTTCCCCTACATATTGAATAAATGAATTGAATATGAATTGAATATGAAAGAATTCTTCATATTGAAACTCAGTATTAGATAGACCCCACTTCCTTGTTCTGTTAAGCAGTGTAGGAATTTCTAGTATTAGTTAATATGGTAAAAGTAATTTTTTTAACTCTTTGCATTTTGTACAATTCAAAGTAAAGTTAGGAACTGATACGTAGAGATAATTTATGATTGTTGACTTAAATGGGATTTGTGGATGATTAGTACTTCAGAAATTAGACCTTAGTTGTACAGAGTTGAACCACACAGTGATGTAAAGAGATTGAATCATTAATCATTAATTATTACTGTGAGAATATCTTTTCTTACAAAGAAATGATTGAAGCATTAGGAAACAGCAGTTACCACCAGTAAACCCCCTGTTAAAGTAATTGCCACTTCCCTCTTTCAAGGGACTTTAGGGAGTACCTTTCTGATCAAGCTTTTACCTGCATAGGAAAGCTATAGGATATAACTAGGTCATTGTCCCATGTAATTATTTTGGGCAACTATGATAGAATGGAGGAAAAATAAGTTACTTTGAACTTGTGGGATATAGGTAGGTCAGAGTAATCTAACGCAACGTCAGTCTGTCCAGGAAATTATTATTAACGTGCTTAAATTTATGTGCTATGTTGTGTGATTTATAATGATTTGCAATGTATCAGTCCTGGACCTCTTTGTATTTGAAAGGATGTCATTTCCAGTAATCTTACCTATTTGGAGCATGATCTGCTTTTGGTTTAATGAGTCAGTTTATATTATGAGATCAGATGGTACCAGGGTAGAAAATAGTTTATAAAATTTTATTTATGACAAATGAACACAAAATTTAAGTTTTAATGACATAATTTGTGAAATACATGTAACCAGTTGGTTCAAAAAGCACTTCAAGGCTAAAGTAAAATTTCTAATAATTCATTTGCAACACAAGAAATGTTTGTTTTATCAATGACAAATATTTACAGACTCTTTCAAGTTTCTGCAGCTTTTACTATTTGGTCATATAGAAGAACAATTAAATTTAATTATTTGATGTGTTCATCTCTTTTGATTTCCCTGAAGAACTGCAGTGACAAGAAATGCTTATAATGCAATGCTATCCAGTGATACAAAACTGATATTAATTAATTAATTCATAGGTTCCAAAGATTTTCAGTGGGAATTTGTTCATGGCTTGTTTGAAAATGCAATTTATGGAGGTCGTGTAGATAACTACTTCGATATGAGAGTTCTTCGGTCCTACTTGGAGCAGCTTTTCAATTCACGAATCATTGGCAATTTAAATGCCAGAGGCAAGAAGATGAGTAGCTTCCCATGTTCAATCTCTTTACCGAATTCCTGCAGTATTTTGGTAGGTATATGTCTTCTATCACCTAATAAATACTTTATTTTCAAGAACTGTTCTTGAAATATTTCCATAAAGAAAACTGAAGTTACAATCCAAAGAAATACCTCTGTTTCTTAAGAAAATTAGCTCTTTTGTGCAAAGCATTAACTCTTGTCAGTTCATTCATTCCTCTTTTTTATGATATCTGATTGGACTATGGTACAGAGCAGCCTAGCTATGAAGAATTGACTAAAAGAAATTGAGTTAATTTATGACAAGGATATAATGATATTTTTATATCATTATTATATTAATAGTAGTTTTTTAAAGACTGCTAAATATTCCTACAACTTCTGGATGAAATAGGAAAATCAAAATATATCTCCTTGTTTCCAAAATATATTAACATTCTGATAATCTGCTGACAGGTCATGGAGGGTATATGACATTTTATATGGTGGTCAGTATGGATTCTGATTCTCCTTCGGTATTTCTTTAGTGTAAATGAGAGGGAATTCAACAGTCTAAACAACTGATCTCTCCCTGTCCTTTCACAATAGAATTATTGTTGTTACTGTGACTAAGATTTATGTGCATTTTAATGGAGGACTCCATAGTAGACCTCTAATATGAACTGATGTAAATAGTATTATCCCACTTAAAGTAAATTGCTGTCATTTGGCATTCTCTACCTGGATTCTGACTGCTTAGGTTTGGTTTGGGTTGGGTTTTTTTGATTATTTTAGTATGAATGTTATTTTTTATTTACTATTGATGTGCTGAATTAACGTCATAAAGACAGAAGGGATAAACAAACCAGGGTGGTCTCTGTTTTTGTAGGTAATATGCTCAAGTAGATGAATCTTTTTTTGTAGCTGGCACTGCATTTAATATCTCTGGCTATCTTATATGATTATTTATGTACAAATTTATAGTTCTTTGTCTTCAGTTAGTGTTTCTTCAGTGTTTGGTGTAGAGTTCTGCTGTTGTTGTTACCTCTGAAGTGATATTGCATGTTAAAGTGATTTGTGCATATCCAGCACATGCTCCTGCAAGCAAAGACAAAATGCACGTGACACGTAGGCAACAGGGTGCAGCCAGACTTTCAGACAGTAAATATTTTTGCCTGTAAATCACAGTAAAAGAGATGTCCAACACTATTAGTCTGCCTTAGTCTGCAAGGCCTTTTTGTGTTTTGTGCAAGAGGGCATCACTAGTGACTGTTAATTACACTGTAACCATTATTGGTGCTATTCTGCATCTCCAATGATGATGCAAACCTATATTTACCTAAGCTATTTCACTTCCTTTGAGTGAATATCTCCATAGATTTAAATAGGAGTGCTCCTAATTTTATAAATATGTATTATACTCTTATTAGAATTCCAAATACCAAAGTCTTTTTTATTTTTTTGTATTGTCATTAATCTTACCTTTAAGTTTTCCACAAAAGTATTGTAGCTACTTTTCAGGGACAGTCTTGGCATATTTTTGTTTTCATTTGAATTTCATTTTTATTTTCACTATAATGCGAATTGCTTTTTTTTCTTTTAGAGTGGAAATGTTATATAAAAGAAGATAGTTTCTGATAAATGAAGAAATCTATAAATAAGATTACCGTAAAATGTCATGTCTTATGTACTTATTTTAGTCTTTGTGTTGTGCTGTGCACTTAATGAAATTCTTTTCAGCATATGCTGTTAATTTTCATGAGTGGAATAAAAAGTTCCCTCTGTTATGTCTATTCTTTTCTTCCTATGCAGGATTATCGTAATATTATTGAAAGCCTTCCAGAAGATGATAAACCTGACTTTTTTGGCCTGCCAGCTAATATTGCTCGTTCATCACAGCGTATCATCAGTTCCCAGGTAAAGTTAGTATTTTTCAGTGATCTCTGAATCTTTTCTCTAGGCATTATAAGCTGAAGAACCCAACTACCTATTCATAAATGCAGTTTCCATAAGAAAGTTGAGTAAATGGATGTATTTTTTTAATGTGTTGACTTTTATCTGTAGAATATTTTAATATAATAACATTTAACCTTTAGTTACAACAGTATTCATTTAGAACTTAAATAAATAGATAATTATTGAGAAAGTTTATGATAGTATAATTCAGTTCATGTTGAAAAGTGGTACAATAGTTTTATTCATAGAATATGGGTATGATTTTATGCTTTTGCTGAAATAGATATTCTGAAGAATTCTTCCAGAATTTCCAGAATTCTTCCAAGTAGTCAAAAAAGTCTATCATTTGAATTAGAAATGCGATTTTTTAAAAAAAAAATGTTATTCTCACTGAAGAATAGCATATGACTACTTAGGCATGTCATAAAAAAACTCCCATCGTAATGAAAAGTAAGTTCAAGGGTGTTGTAGGTCTTAATTAAAAAATTCACTGATTTGATATATTTCCTTTATTGATTTAACTGTAAGGTACAGCAGATGGCTGTATAACAGTTAAGAGTTCTCAGCTATCATATAATTGCAGTCTAGTCCAGATTTGAATATGTATTTAGTGTGTGAGAGTGCATTAATCTTAGTACTGGAATAATAGGCAATGATTAAACACTTTTTACCTCTTTGTTTTAGAATTGTAGGAATTGCAGTTTGTCTGAGTGACACGTCCAGCCTTGATGTGCTGTCCTATGTACGGACAAATTACAGAGGTGAAAAAATTAAATCATAGAATCATAGGTTGGAAGACGCTTCAGTGGTCATCTGGTCCAACCTTTCTTGGCAAAATCAGTTGGAAGTTCCCTGTAACTGCAATTTCCTTTAATTTCAGGACTAAGAATTACAGTTTTTTAAAAAAGTATCTGATTGTTTGGTCGCAGTCACGTAAAAAGAGCTCCAGGCAGAAATTTGCTGTTAGTATAAGACCTCTGATCTACTGGGAAAAAAAAAAAAGCTTTTGAGCATTGCATTTGTTGACTATCAAATATAGTACAGGTAAATTTGTTTGAATGTATCTATTCACTTAGATCCATAGCTGTATTGGCTGCATTGTCAAACTATTTGTGGTTTCTTTAGAACATGAAAATGTAAAGATATATAAAGACAACTCGGTAGGGTGAAGGTGCACAAGGTAATAGGATGAACTCAAGAACTTGTCTATTACAAAGCTAATAAATGCTCCCAGATTCAACGTCGCTCGCTTTGGTTTTGTCTTAAAATAATTTGCATAAACATTCATTTAGATGTTTTTTGTTTCTCTCAAATTCATTGTGGACTGCTGATTATTTTTTTTATTTCAGCTGTGCTTGCATAACTTGTTAAAAGCTGCAGTTGTTAAAAATGCTAATAGAACTAGACGTAAGTGTCATCATCAAAATACAATTTATCATATGTGGTAAATGGAATTTTGACAAACTGAAACAGACAGACCTGCATATGTATCTTTACACCTTGGAAAAGCTGTAAGAACTACCCTGTTCTGTGCAGGATTTACCATACCTGCAACTAATACGACTTATTGCCAGTAACCACCCTAGGAGGATGGAATGAAAATGCAGAGGCATTGTTTTGTCTCCCTTCTTAGCACAGCAGACACAGTCATTGCTGGCACCACGTAAAGCCACCTGTGTTGAGTGATCCCAAAAAATCCTGCTGAATGCAAATGACTACAGCCTATAAGGAGTAGCTATACATGATCAGTCAACTGGGTAATCTAAACATTCTTCAATTATACAGTAAATTATTTTGAAAAAAAAGCCAATCAGTAACTGGCCAATTGTGCAAGATTCTTCAAATATGACTGCCAATGATAATGAATATGGCTAGCGTGTGGTTTGCTCATTGCTAATTTCTGTATACAATATTTTTTTACATATTATAATGCTTCACAGAGAGTATCATATGAGACAGGTTAAGTCTCAGTAAGGTTGAAGAATAGGTTGTTTTTGATATTTTCATAAATGAATGAGCACGTTTTCTCACATTATCATGCAGAGATAAAGGATAGTTACCGTCTCTCTATGCTGGGACAGCATCTTGATTCTTTTGTGTCCACCGTCCCAGTTATGTCACAAGTGGAAGGCAAATCTGTGGATTTGCAGTAACTTTTTAGGACCTACTGAGGTTGATTGTGCATGCATAATTGAAACTTGCTTTTTAAAGTTCATGGAGTAATGTCTCAAGTGAGTGGGACCACATGCTGGTGCTGGGAAAGGGAGTGAGGAGACAGAGACAATGTGTGATGAACTGACCACAGCCCCCATTCTCTGTTGCTCTGCACTATTTGGATTGGAGGAGGTAGAGTATTACGGAATGAAGTTGAGCCCAGAAAGAAATGAGGGATGTGAGAAGGCGTTTGAAGATTTATTTCTCATTATCCTGCTCTGATTTGATTAGCAATAAATTAAATTAATTTCTGCAATACAAGTCTAATGGTAGCTGGTGAGTGATCTCTCCCTGTCCTTAGCTCAACCCATGAACCTTTCCTTACGCTTTCTTTTCCCTGTCCAGCTGGGAAGGGGAGTGATAGAAAAGCTTTGGTAGGCACATGGTGGCCAGCCAAGGTCAACCCTATACATCTTCAAAATGCTTAAGGACATCAGAAGTGTAAAATAATCCTTTGGGACTCATTGCTGAAGAGTCCACAGACTGTAGCTTCTTACCAAATTTTCAAAGAAATACTATAAAAGTATTTAATTTTAGATTTTATATACAAATTAGAAATTTTGAGCTCTGAATACTTATAACCCAAATATTAACTGTTTGGGTTAACTTCAGCTGAACTTGCTAGAAGTATTACTCCTCCTGTATTTTGTCCTTAGTAATTTTATTTGCTTTTCAACCAGGCCAGTGGTACTCTGTGGTTTAGGTGGTTCAGATTTTGCAACCAAATTACTTGCTTTAAGAATCTTTTTCATACTAATTTTATAGACTCAAATAAAATCCAAATCTGTCTAGCATTTTCTGTCACAGGGCAGAGGATATAAGGTAATTTAATTTTCCCAGATACATTTCCTCAAACCTAGCTGCATGCTTGTCTTTGCCTGTTTTGTCTCAGAGTGAGTGATGCGATTGACTCTCACTTCTAGTTAGCAACAGCATGAATTTTATTATCTGAAAGCAATAGCAGATAAATGGTTTTTTTGAGATTCTCCTTTTTCTTTTAACCGTAGGTATTTATCTCAGCTCTTTTGATAATAATTGATTCTGCTTTTCTGCCCCATCTAACTAATTTCTTCGTGGATTCCATCTGGTATTCATGAAAGCGCCATAAAGAGTCAATCAATTCCCATAACTTTAACGTGCTGCTTTGTGTTGTTACCAAGAGGACTGACTTGCTGTTTGATCTATTTGAAGGATTACTTTTCCCATCATGTCATACTTTAGGTGCTTTTACTTGACTGTCTGCCCTTCACCTGCTCTTTGGACTTCCGTTGTCACTGCCTCATAAGCGTAGTTTAAAGCTCTGCTTCCTAGCACGGGTCCTGCTTGCAGGTACTCATTATATTTTGTCCCATGGGTGACACACACTTTGCAGCCAAGTTAACATTCCTCTCTTCCTGTGCCATTCCCTTGACTAGCAGAATTGGCGAGAACACCACCTGGGCCCCCATGTCCATGGTCACCTGCCACTTTCTCTGGAAAGGCACTGGTTCTGATCCATGAGTTGGCCGTGGTAGCCCACATGCTGATAGAAGTTTTTCCTCCTCACCTGTTTCTACTCATTCTGCGATTGCACAACTGCAGGTGAAGAAGGAGCCTTTTCCTTCTTGCTGGAAGTCACAAATTTCCCATTTTATTTACCAGTACAGACATTTTCTTTGGGTAGTCACTGCAAGTTGGCAGCGAAACCAATATAATAGAAAAAATATTTTCTGAGAGTGATAGTCATCTAACAAAGCTTTATTTTTCTCAGAGTTAGGTGCCTAATCGAATGGTTATCTGGACTCTCTGTGTATTACAGTCCAGCTCCAAGATATCATCTATCCACTGTGGAGTGAATTATGTAGATGTGTAAAATCCTGTTTCCTTCACTGATATTATCTTCAGTTAGTGTTTTAATATTTCTTAAAATACCTCCTGTGTTAACACCAAATATTTTATTGAGAAGTTATTCTAACATTTCCTACAGGTCAATCGTATTTTAAAAACAGATATTGTGGAATTAAAGTTTATCTTTGAAATACACAGAGAGGTTCTGACAGAATTTTAGTTCAGCTCTTAGAGGATATTTTGTTTAAATCCTCCTAGAAAAGACTTGCGATGTATTTATTAATTCAAGCCACTTCAAATTCCCCTGACTGATATTGAAATAATTCCTTATGAGTTTGTTTTTCTTCTAAATGTTTAGGTACTGTGATAGAAAAACATGATAAGCCCAATTCAAAGCCAATTGGAATTAAAACAAAGAAACCCCAGTGTAATACCTCTCAACTAGCTTCAGTCATATGAATATTATCCACCTCTTCTTAGCTAGTCATCCATTTAATTTTTTTGTTACTAGGGAAAGACAAGCAGCTACAGGGAATAATTTGTGCCAGTCTTAGATAGGCATCTGAAATAAAGAAGTGAATCACCTTTTGGAATTACCTTTTTTTTCCATTGAACTTTAGATCAAGCTTTGTAATAATGTCAACAGCATTTCTAAAACTTGTACGATGAACATTTTAATGAGCATTTAAGAGATTAGAGAAAACAGCCGTAACTATGAGGTCATTGCTTATGGAGAATACAGGAGGGTTTCTTTTCTACTGCAAACTGGACTATTTGAAAAAATAGATTTTTATTAGAACAGGATTTAGAAAATAGTTATGTTTGCGATTTCTGCTTTGAGTACTGTAACAATGTAAATATAGTTGTCACACTTGCATTTCATATCTAAGTATTCATTTTAAAATTGAAAAGTTCAGGGGGATGAAGTGAAATTTCAAACATCTGAAAGTATGAAAGTTATAGTGCTTGTCTCAAGACAAAAAAGGGATTTTATTAATTAGACATATTTTTTTGCTTGTCTTATTTTCCAGGGCAGTGAAAGACCAACACATTTCAAATTTCATTTGTTTGTTACCATTTTTATTTTATTCAACTGCTAAAGCAAGTGAATGGTTTCCATGATTGTGCATCCTTAGGCAAGGCTATCATTCACATTAATGGAAGAGAGTTTGCTTGTGAACCAGACCTTTTCCTTGCCCACTGTCTGCCAGTGTGCTGAGAGTGCACTCAATCTCCTTGTTGAGATGATTGATAAAGATACGAAACAGGACTGGCCCCGCTACTGAGCGTTGGGAACACCACTGGTGGCTGCCCAACAGCTGGACTGAAGTCCCTGTTAGTTTATGAGTGTGTTCATGTCCTTGCGTGGGCTGTTTCTCTCCCAATATTATCTGCTCCTTTGCTTCCTACACCATGCACAGAGGCCTTAGAGTACTTTAGGTTTTATGTGCCATGCCTCACTTATGTTCTCTTACATTTGGCCAATGGCCCGTGTTTTCTTCAAACATTTTCATATGTGTTGAAACCCATCTCACCCCTAATTGCTTCCTGCTCGTCTTACTTCCAGCTGAGCTTTCGCTTTTCTAATTTCATCTTGAATTGCCCAAGCAGTTCTTTCACAGTCCTTGATTTTTCTTCTTATATGTTCCTTTTTTTTTGCCTTTCAATCCACAGAGGTACTCCATGCTTACTCGGTCATTTTGTTAAAAATCCTGTCCTTTCTGCACACTGAGGGGACTTGTTCTGAAGCTCATTCAAAAATAGTCTTTTATTCCCTTTTTTAATTAACTGAAATTAATGTGCTGTCCACTCTACTGCCTCAAATTTTCCCACTTCTTACTATACTGTATCATATTTTCCCTTTCCTTTATGTCCATTGAACCAGTGTCTTATTTCCTTAAGTCAAAAATCTTAATTCTGCAGTTTACTTCATGGCTATCCTCAATATATATATAAATATAAACAGTAATTTCTGCCTGCATTTGCAAAGTTGGCTGTTAACCAGCACTTCAGAAATTTCCTTCGGTGAAGTCATCAATAATACAGCTTTTTCACATATAGTTTGAAATATAAAGATGCAGAGTTGCAAATAATGGTATTTAGAGGGCTTCGGTGACTTAAAAGGTAACTCTTAATTTAAGATTTTGTAAGCTATAATTCTCATGAAAAAGTTGTTGATGCAGTTCTCTGCCATAGTATAAAGCTTGTATGTTTTTTTTCTCATACTCAGTAAAAATCTCTTCTTGCCGATCACTGCAATAAATATCAATTTGATTTTGTACAGAACTATAGTGCACAGTGTTACAGAGAGTATTTAAAATGCCTAGGAATGATCTGTGCCTGTATTCATAGTTATTTTCATGTGGGAGGAGTGACTTGATACCCCAGAGGGCTGTGTTGACATTTGGTGAGACCTGGACAGGCTGGGAAGTTGGGCAGAAGGGAACCTGTTGCAGCTCAGCAAAGGCAAATGCAGGGTCCTGCACCTGGAGAAGAATAACCCCAGGCACCAGCACAGGCTGGGCTCTGACCTTCTCTGGGGAGAAGGACCTGGGGGTCGTGGTGGACAACAAACTGTCCCTGAGCCAGCAGTGCCCTTGTGGCCAGGAAGGCCAGAGGGATCCTGGGCTGCATTAGGAAGAGCATTGCCAGCAGGTCGAGGGAGGTGATCCTGCCCCTCTACTCAGCCCTGGTGAGGCCACATCTGGAGTGCTGTGGCCAGTGCTGGGCTCCCCAGTTCAAGAAAGATGAGGAGCTACTGGAGAGGGCTCAAGGAAGGACTACGATGATTGGGGGACTGGGGGATTTCTCTTACAACTAAAGGCTGAGAGAGTAGGTCTGTTTCACCTGGAGAAGGGATGACTGAGGGATTTTATCAATGTTTACAGCTATCTTAAGGGTGGGTGTCAGGAAGATGGGGCCAGACCCTTCAGCGGTGCCCAGTGACAGGACAAGGGGCAGTGGGCACAAACTGAACTACAGGATGTTCCGTCTGAATATAAACTTCTTAAATGTGAAGGTGACAGAACACTGGAACAGGCTGCCAAAGAGGATGTGGTTGAATATCTCCTCTTCTGGATATATTGAAAAACTGCCTGGAAGTCATGCTGTGTGGCTTGCTTTGGGTGAACCTGCTTTGGTGGGGGAGCTGGACTGGATGATCCCTAGAGGTCCCTTCCAACCCCAACCTTTCCGTCATTCTGTGATTCATACCATGACATTTCATACTCATCGTTAATGGCTGCTGAATCATTTGAAAACTTGAGAGATTGTTCTAGCAGAAGCTCGACATAGAGAATTAATATTCTCACGTTAAAACAGGATGACTTAAGAAAATTATGGTATCTGAACAATGTCAGGTTTACAAAATCAGGCACAAAACATGTTGCCCAATTGAATACTCCACAGGAATTAATACTGGCACAGAAATCTCATACTGAATACATTCTTTTTATAGATGGGATTGCTTAAAGAGAAACAACAGTTTCTTTAATGAAATCCATCAAAAGTCAAACGGAATAGCTAATTGGACTTTAGTGTAGCTACTAAATATAGTATTTATTTAAAATAAATACTCTTTCTCTTCTGTCTCTTCTTGAAAACGAGAAATTTTGTAGGAAAAAAGTTATCTTTTTATAACTATTTTTATTATGTGATGAATATTTCTTGAGTTAAAATTAATGTTAAACAAAGAATGGAGAACAGTGTAGAGCAATCTAGTAAAGTAGACAAGGTATGAACTAGGGTCAGGAAACATGAAGCGAATTTTGCCTCATTAAATGTAATTGCAATGATCTCACTGACTTCAGTAAAACAGCATTTTATCATTGGGTTCTTTTTTTTTTTTAACTTAGTTTCTGATGTGCTCTTATTTTCAGCAAGTCACTGGCTGATTCTACACTTCTTCCTACCATTCTTTGCATATCCTTTTACTTGGATTAAAACTGCTCTCTGTCTTATTAAAACTGCGATCAGATATATGGTTCTGATGCTGCTTTTTGCCTTTTTTCTGAGAGCAACAGAGACAGAAGGTGTAGGGGAGAGTGTATGAGCACACCAGCAACTCTTAAATTGCTAGATCATGCTTGAGTTTGTACACCAAATCTCCACGGCTGTTATTACCCAAGTCAGATAAAGAAAAGTTAGGGTATGTCCACCAAATATTGCAGTCATACATTGGACTGCAGTATTTCTACTGTATATAGAATAGGTGGGCTGTGGTGTGTGGTTATTTTTCAAGGTGCAGCTGCAGTGATAGCTGTAGCTTCTTGAATGTTTGTCAACAGACACAATTTTCTCTTTCACAATCTAGCTCAACAGGACTCAGAGCATGAATTTTACATTTATTGCTCCTCTGTAATTCTAATTATGCCACATAGAGTAATATGTGTATCATTATTGAAAATTATTTTAATTATTGAAAAGCAGTTTATATTATTCTTGCACTTCTTAGGTTATTACTATAGATTCCAGATGAATATAAATTTATTTCTTAAAAAAAATTAGCATTTATATAACCCTTCAATTGTTCAGAGTGTTTAATTACTGACATTTATTACATCCCACATCACAACTACATGACTAACAGTCTCTAGTGGAAATTGATGAGTAATGTCAACCTATATTTATTACCCTGCAGCTGAGAGATCTGAGTACTTAAGAGGAATTTTTGAAATATAGAGAGTATTTTGAATACCCCTGTGGTGATGCATGAAAGAAATGTGCTGTGCCATTAATGGAGTGGAGGCTACAGTACTGTGCTCTAACAAAAAGAGCTAGAAAACATCTCTTTACCAATTTAGTGAATCAATGTAGTGATTCAAATAACCTTATTAATTCCCATAGGACTGGTGTTGTGTATATGAAAATATATTGGTCGTGCTATGAATATGAGAAATTGGTTCTCTTCTAAAAACAGGCTGCCATTTTCCAGTCCACTTAAATTTTGTTAGGGTGTGTAATTAGTTAAGGCCAACCATGTCTTCTGACATTCCTTTTAGCTTCATGGTCTTCAGGTAATGTGTATCCTGTGAACCTCTGTGAAGTAAAACTCTTAGTTATTGTTTAGGAGAAGGTTCAGCTAGGGCTTGCGCAGTCCATCTACAGCACTCTGCTGACTTCCTTCCTTCCTTCCCTGAACCCCTGCTCTGCAGAGGCTCTTACTGTTGTCAGAGGTGTATGATACACGATCTGCTTCTGTATAAAGGAAGGTACAGGTTGGTCACTGTCTTTGCCACATTTGCTTTGTATTTAATTGGGAAGGCATGCATCTCTGTATAGAGTCCAGCCCTACTTCAGATCCTTAATAAGTGAAAGTGCAGCTTTGAGGTGGCCTTAGAGAACAACAAAAGAGCAGGCATAGTCCCACACTGTCTCTTACTGATCCACGTGCAGTAGGAATGATTTGCTTAACAGCATCCGTGGATCCTGTTCTTGCACAGAGGGTAAGGGACACAAAGTCAGAGAGGTTTCAATGGCAGCTCAGTCTTAGGCTACTTTCACAGCAGTGAGGGAACAGCAGCCAGGCTGTGAGAAACAGTATGGAAGCACGTAGTTCTGGCCAAGGGATGTCACACAGAAACCTGCTCCCTCTTGTGACACAGTAAAGACACAGTTGCATTGCACTGGGTTAGTACTTTCACAATATTTACCAAACTAATTAAGCTGTAGCTTCATATTTTAGTTTGAGCTGTAAAGTCTTATAAAACCGGAAATATCTCCTCGAACAGCTGTGTAAAGGGATATATTGTTCCATTCAGAGAAATGAAGCATAGAAGTGGTTTCTGTGCTAAGACTACGTCCCTTTAAAACTGGTAGATGGCAGTAGAGTATTTGCTTTGACAACTGTAGATTTACTGAGAGGACTTTGCTAGATTTTTGTACTAAAATAAAAATCCTTTTTATATGTTCCATAGTCTTGAAAAAAATACCAGTCATCTGACTAGCGAATCTTTCCAGCTTTGCAGTCTTAGAACAGTCATATTTAGATCAGAAATAATTGATCTGAGATTTTTTTTAATTCACTGACAGAATTTCACAAGATATTTTTGACTGTATTAATTTTCTCTTTTTCAAGTCTTAATACTGTGTATAAAGTTTGATTTTCTTGCATGATTTGTAGGGTATATTGCTTCTAAAATGTATGGAAGACTTAGATGTAAGTCTGTGTTTATTTTATATTGTATTTGTGAAGTAGCAGTTTTTGCCGTAGTTGTGAATGACTAAAGGCAAGACTTTTTCTTCCTCTTGGGCATGAGTAAGAAACAGAAATAGGTTTTGTGTTCCTAGAAATCTTTCTTGTCTAAGTTCCAGATAAGGAAAAGTTAAAACCTTGACATTTCCTCATTTTAATTTTTTTCCGTGAATTTTGATTTTCAGGTAAAACATGACTTTATAGTAGTTCCATATTAAGTCACATGGGAACATTAATTGAGTTTATAGCTTTCCATTCTGTTCATTATCTCTCCTAATTTGTCTAGATGCGTGTATTTTCTACTCTAATGTGCTGGTCAATATCGTAGCAGCGTATGTCCGTAGATGCACCCAAAAATATGCAATAGATTAAAAATCTGAGATACACGAGTTATTTAATAACTAGGTAAATAAATATTGACATTCTTAGTTTGACCAGCCCACCTTTCTTAATATGTGCAATTTGTATTTTTCTGCGCTCATAAGTCAGAAGAAAACATGCAGTGCATGAATTTCTCACTAAGAATAGAGAAGATACTTGGTAACAGTTTCTGTGGGCTGTTCATCAGTATCAGATGCATTGTGCACAAATAAATTGCTCTATTGAATTTTTTGTATAAATACTATTATGATTGGTTAACCTTACTTAAAACAGGCAGATTCTACAAAGAATTGTGATTCTGAATAATCTTCTCTCCCCTTTTTAAACAGACCAATATTGGTGATTGCTTTTGTATTTTTATTACCTCTTTTTCTATCCCTCTCATATTTTTAATGAAGGTACTGTTTTCCTGCTTAATAGTAGATTTTTTCACTCTTCTCATTATTCAGAATATTCAGATATGCATTTGGTCTGGACTAGCACAACATATAAGAGCTCTTAGTGTATAATATATAAAAAGAATACATTGCAGTAACAAAGGAGAACATTCAAAGGTTAGGTATTGTAAAAATACACTTATTTTGAGTACCCTGTATTATATATCTATGATTAAATTTTCAGTTTCCTTAGTACTCTAAGTACATACCTGGGTTAGAGTGCAAAGGATATGATTCCACAGACCTAGATGAATGCATCTGTGCTGGTCACTTCTGATCTCACTTTGTGGTCATAGAAACATCATGGTTAAGGCAAGCTTAATCTAGAGTAAGTATATGAAGTTGATTATAGATTGGCCTGATGGTATTGTATATATAGTACATTGAGAGAAACTGAATTCTCCTCAAGCTTTGTAGCTAGGTTTCCAGGACATTAAACTAAAATCTCCATTCTAATTTCCACAGCATAGACCCATCTATCTGAGGTACCTATGTGAGTAACTTAGTTTTCCTATGTACTCAATAGGAGAGCCTTTCAAATTCAAGTTATCCCACTTAAGATCTGTCTATTGATTATGTAGGGAGGCTAAGGTGATAATATTTTTAATTTGAGTAAGTTTTAAGTGAGCTTTTAATAAGTGCCTAAGGATAGGTAAGGGTGAATTTGTGCTTGCCTAATGTGACTGTGTACAGTGCCCTCTTTCCACCCAAGAGTTGTTTCATCTTCTTAAATACGGATTCCTAATCATATTCCCTTTGTCATCTGAACCAAGGTCTCCTTCCTTCCAGGTACTCATCCAGTCTGTGTATTCATTCCTGTCCTGTTGCTTTGGTTTTCATATGACCCCCAGAAATGTATTCCTGATAATCCTTTTTCTTTTAAATCCAGTTTCCCTTCCAACTCAAAACTTACTTCTCTTGCCTGGAGGTGAAAACAGTTATGTGGAGCAACTGCAAGGATACCACAATCCCTTGGACACTTCTGTGATACACCTGAGAATTCTGATAGGGTAATATATCCCACTCGTGGTTTTATTCAGGTCCTTCCCAATCTTAACACATTCTTTGTCCCAGTCCATGCATTTGACTCTTATTTTTACAGGACATAAACTGAAACAAGAAAGGTCCAGATTTGATATTACAGGAAACCTTTTAATTATTAGGGCAGTAAAGCAGTGGAAGAGGTCATCCAGAAACATTGTTCAGTCTCTGGAAATTTTTCAAAACCAGATAAAGCCTTGAATCAACCTGGTCTGATTTTAAAGCTCATCATGCTTCCAACAGAAGATTAGACTAGAGACCTCCTTAGGTTCTTACCAGCGTTAATTGTTCTGTGATCCTATTTAAAAAAATAAATTTCCCTTTTCATTTTCATAACATCCAGAAAGAGACTGATATGAGAGTACTGAGTAAACATCTTCTCAAGCTTTAGCTGATTCAGCGTAGCCTAGACTGGTCAATACTATAAGGAACTTCACTGGGATTTGTGAGAATGAAATACTTACAGCATTCAAGTTCTAATATCAAACTTGTAATCATACTTAAATAGTAATAATAAAGAATCTGTAATTCTTTCCTAAATTTGGACAGATGTCATGCCGTCAAATTTGCAGTCCATTAGCAAAAGTTTGGGGTGTTGAAGCAGTTCAAAGGTGAGGTTAATCTGAGTGTTTTGACATGAATCACATGTATTTTCATCTGTTTCTTGAACGTGCATGACTACTCTAGGTTAAAATTTTGAAAAAATATTCGGGCTGAAAGAGCTACCAGTACAAAAAGTTTCAGCCCAACCCATTAATTAAAAGAAAAAATTACAGTGAATTGAAGACTGTGCTGTGATGAAAACTTTAGGAGTAAATTATGCTACCATCATACCTGCTGTACCTGAGAAAAGAAATAGGATGACCTGTAAAGAGGTAAAGATTTTCCATGAATATTTGATAAAGATCATTGTATGTTACAGTGCTCTAGAACACTGAGAGCTAAAACTTGATTTCTTTTGATTCTGTACTTTTAATTTAAGTGTTTAACTTTTGATAATTATAACCAAATATTTTTGAACTACTTTGATGAAATATACAAAGCAGAAACACATATAGGCACACTGAAGGAAAAAAAAAAGAAATGATGGATAGATAGTGTATTTCCTATTTAAACTGTATTGACAAATTTTCTAATTTGATAATTAGAAAAAGACAACTAACCTCATACAGCAGAGTTAGAAAAATACTTTAATTACTTGATCTTGCAGTCACTACTTCTCAAAATCATTTCAGCTATATGGAGATACATGTTTATACCTCTAAAGGCGCTTTAAAAATGAATACCAGAGTTAGTATTTTCAGTCCCCCATATTCACAAAGCAATCATATAAACATTTTTCAGCTTTATAGTATGCACTATGTGCAAGTTTATATGAAGTACTACATGCTGAATTACCAGTTAAATTGTATTTGATATAAATGTTTTATTGCTTAGCAAATGATGGCAGGCAACTACCTAAAAACAAATTAAAAGATACAAAACTATAGCTGAAAGAATGATATCTGGAATGCACAAATGTGTGTTTATTATCTGTATTGCTTGTCAGAACATTTGCATATGTGCAGAGTGAAAATGAGGAAGAATAGCAGGAATGATAAAGATACTATGATCAAAACATTCATCAGAGAAATTAATTTTTCGCTAAATTAAACAAGAATCTTTCCTGATATACACAATAGCTGGGACACACAAAGGATTATGAAAGTTTAAAATTAAGTTATGAGAATGAGAGTATGAAATGGTATTTTATATAACAGAAGCTATAAAGAGCAGTGGCTCATATTTTCTTTTCATTTTAGCTACCAGAATCCTGCCAGAAGCCCTTTTAGGCCTTTGCATACACTGCTGTTTTTAAACTCAGATAAGAGTTGGCTTTCCTTACTTGACCTTAACACAACTGAGCAATGTCTTTCTACTCCTGCTGGGTATTCCATCCTTGTGCCCATCTTCTGTGGGAGACCTCACTGCAGCCTCCAGCTTCCTCGTGAGGGGAAGAGGAGGGGCAGGCACTGATCTCTTCTCTCTGGTGACCAGTGACAGGACCCGAGGGAATGGTCTGAAGCTGTATCAGGCGAGGTTTAGGTTGTATATTGAAAAAAGGTTCTTCACCCAGAGGGTGGTTGGACACTGGAACAGGCTCCCCAGGGAAGTGGTCACAACACCAACCTGGCAGAGTTCAGGAAACATTTGGACAGTGCTCTCAGGCACATGGTGTGACTCTTGGGGATGTCCTGTGCAGAGCCAGAAGTTGGACTTCAATGATCCCTGTGGATCCCTTGCAACTCAGCATATTCTAGGATTTGAGGTCACTAGCTTCCTTTACATCCATGATGATCTTCTGTCATGATTGTTCTTTGACTTGCTTATCATGCCTGTTTCCTCTGCATCACAAAGAACTGGTTTTGTGCTTTGAGGATTTTTTTTGAGGATTAACCAGCTCTCTTGGCCCCCCTTTGCCCTCCAAAACAGTTGCCAACTGCTTCCTGCTAAAAAGATCCTTGACTAAGCTGAAATCTTCTCTCCTGAGTTCTGAGGTTGTGATTCTTCTACTGGCGTTATAATCTTGTCTCAGGATTTTAAACCACAGTCTCATGGTCAGTGCTTGTTATAGAAGTTAAAATGATGGTTTGGTGTACTATCATCTTGTAGTGCTTCATAGTCCCTATCAAGGCTTTTAAATAAGAAAGAGCGGTTTGCTTCAGTGAAAGAAAATGAAAAACAAAAGAAAGCACTTCATCATTGCACATCTTTCAAGACTAGAAAATGAGTCAAATCCCAGCAGAAACAACTTGACTTTCTCCCTCAGTCCGTGTTACAATTAAATAGTCCAGACCTTCTGAATGATTAATACATTTTTACTATCAAGCTTAATTCTTTATTGTCAAGCAGAAGAGGAGGGAATTAATAAGTTGTTCTCTAACATGCCTTGCAAAAAATACACTGTGAAAAATAACTAAAATTTAGCTGAAATGCCTCAAAAATACCAGAGGGTTTATATACAGTTTAAGGGACAGACTGCAATATCACTGAAGAATTTTAATTTCAGTGGCCTTTCTTCCAAACGTATGTATGTATTTTATCCGTTGAATTGTGAGCTTACTAGGGTTACTAACAATAAAAGGCAGTTGGACCTAATGAACTAGAAGCTCCCCTTCTTTCTGGAAGGTTTGCAGTTATTCTTTTAATTTCATACTTTCTTTCTTTAATAAGTATGCATTTAAATAGGTTGAGATAGCATGAATACGTAAATAAGAGATCCTGGTCAGATCGGAATGAATTTCCTGTAATTGTCTTGAAATTTAGTCCCTGATAGTTCCTGTATGTATTTAGTAACATATTTTGGAGGTTTGTTTCCCTTAAATTTTTAATTACAGATGGAGCCTAGTTAAAGGCAGAGCTCGAATTTTTTCTCTAAATTTTGTGGAAAAGAGACTTTTTACTTAATTATGCACCTCATTAGTTTTTAAATTATAATTGAACAAAGACAATTACTGATAAGAAAAGTACGTAGGGGTTTTTTTGTAGTTTAATCTGAATGAAGTTCAAGTATGTTTTGTATTTGAATATGAATATTGTGTTTTGATCAGATCATGATCAGTAATTAAGTATGCAGGAAAGGATCGTTCAGAGATAAATTGAAGAGTATTTGCTAGTGTATCGCATTTTTGTACTAAAAGAAGTTTGTTTATCCTTCTTCAAGAGTGCATTTGTATTCTCATCACTCAGGTCATTTCACAGCTTCGGATCCTGAGTAGGTCAGTAACTGCTGGCTGCAAATTTGACAGAGAAATATGGTCTACAGAACTTTCTCCTGTTCTCAACCTATGGAAGAAACTTAATCAGGTAGGAATGTCTCTACTTTGAAAAGACAACTTTTTTTCCTGGTAACTACATTAAAAATATAGTCTAAGGAATTATCTTGAGTATTGAAACATAAGAAGAGGAAAACTAAATTAAATGCATTTGAGGTGGAAAGTACAATGTTGGGTGCATAATTGGCTGTGAAGTCTGTATATGATATAACAGGCTATCACTTTTTTTCTCCATGGAGATGAGACCACACTCAAAACATGAGACTAACATCCTTTATGTGTTTCCAATAAAAATACTAATGTACTTTAGATTTTAATTTAGTCTCTTCATTTATCTAATATTCACAAGGCAATCTTTAATGATTTCAAATATAATGAAGTTTTTCCTTTATAGTGTTGAAATATTGTATTAGCTTTAAACTGAGGTTCGTGAAAACCCCTTCTGCAGTAACCAATATCATTCCCTTTATGTCCCTTTGTTGGTCTAGCTTGGTTCAGCTTGGTGGTGTTTTTTAACTTATGTTGTATAGCTTGGTTTCCAACCATTGAATTCTTACTTCAGGCGTACATTTAGCTGTGATGTGTGTGACTGCAGACACTAAACATTCTTGGGAAGGATCTCTCCCACCTCAAGTTATGTGCCCACCTAGACCTTCAGCCATTATTTTATCTGCTCAGTGATCAAGTAACAGATCAGAGACACTCTGGCCTAAAATGATGTCTTGTACATAGCAACACTGTAATGGTAAAAACCTTTCCCTTACTCAAGTAACCACATACAAAGAACTGACATGAGGTACACATTGGAATTTACCCTTACGTTTTGAAGTAGATCATGAAATTCTCATCTAATCCATGCTAAGTGTATGACACATCACATTTGTGTGTCAAAATAGTCTTCTGGTACTAAATAACTCCTTGTTGAAATCTGTGGCCTCTGAACATGGACTTCTGTTAACCAGGACTGTGATCCTGTAAGAAAAAGTATATTTCAGTGTGACACTGTAATTTTTCTTTGAAAAAGCTCACATGAAACTATTATATATACATACACATAAACAGTGACTAAAATAGGGATTTTGATTGTAGTGTTTGGAAGATGGGTAAATGAGGCCAGTTTTAAACAGAAAAACAAATCTGCACTACATTAATACACATTAACAGCACACCTTGCTAACGGCTACTTCTTTAAAATTGTTAATCATTAGCACTGCAAATTCAAAGTACATACTCCTTAAAACTTGGGTCATAAATTAGCAGTGAGTATGCAGTACCATGGAGCTGAAGCCACATAGCTGGTAATGGTGGCTGAGGTTCTTGATAGTCACCTGCATGGAGGTAATCAAGATTGCCTGAGAGTTCTTTGACAAGGAAAGCTGGACCTGATGAAGGCCTCTTCTTTCACCTCCACCATTGCCCTGAGATCTCCTTTCCTATGATTTTTTAGCCCTTTACCTCAATTCCTGACCTACAGGCTGGGTGACGCTTAGGTGGGGTTATTTTTCAGGCTGTAGAAGGCACCTTTATTATGTCACTTGGCTGTTTTTCTTTGCTGCATAATTGCCTCTTGTCTAAGAGCAGAAGTAGCCTTGCCAGTTCTTAATTGTGCCCTTTCTCAATGGCCACTACATGACCATCAGGTTGTTCACAGTTCTCAGGCCTCTCTTTACAAACTGTGCTCATAATTTCAAGAGCTTTGCTATTATCCCATGCCATCTCAAGTGTCACATTATAACAGGAGACACCTTGTACTGAATTCCACTTCACACAGCAAGTTCTCCTAACAAGCTGATAACACATCTGTAAGACCAGTACTGGAGCCTTGCACAGTAAGCATAAGACCTGGTTAGCATGACCTATTCCTACCTAGAGCAATTTAATTTTTTACAGAATCACTGGGTACAAAAATTTTGTATATTGTTTGCAAGGCTCCTCTCCTGTGAAAACTCTCCTGAGAGAGTTGGAGTTGTTTGCTGGGAGAAGAGAAGGCACTGGGGAGACCTTATTGTGGCCTTCCAGTAAAAGAGCTGGAGAGGGATGTCTTACAAGGGCGTGGAGGCACAGCACAAGGGGGAATGACTTCAAACTGAAAGAGGGTAGGTCTAGATTAGATATTAGGAAATTCTTCCCTCAGAGGGTGGTGAGACTCTGGCACAGGTTTCCCAGAGAAGTAGTGGATACTCCATCCCTGAAATATTCAAAACCAGGTTAAATGGGGCTTTGAGCAGCCTGGTCTATGGAAGGTATTCCTGCCTGTCCAGAAGGATTGGAACTAGATTATCTTTAAGGTCCCTTTCAACCCAAACCATTCAAGGATTCTGTATTACCTTGAAGTTTCTTTGATTTTCTAAAGGTTTTATGCTTTTAGCAGATAATGAAATTAATCTTTTGAATATATCCTTTAGAATATGATGGCTTCTGACCTTTTATAGGAGTTTTTTTGTGTGTGGGACATTTTCTTGAGTGTTTCAAAAAATTTAAATAATAATATTCTTTATCAAAATTAGTTTTCATAGTCTGTTCAACTGGTAATTGCTTTAAGCTTTGTAAAGGCCTAGGCATCTTTAATATTTCACAGACATTGCATACAGTTCTACATTCTCATTCTAGATTGATAGTTCAATGAAGGCGTCATCTTTGTTTGCAGAATTTTTAAAGACCTGGAAATTGGAATGAAGAAGATAGTTGAATTGCTGCTTAAGTTAACAATCATAAATTATTTTATTTATGCATGAATGGGCAGAGAATATGAAACTAAAACAGTTTCCCAGATACGAAGAAGTAAAATAAAAAAAAGTCTTCCTGAAGTCTGTAAAAAAATTATTCCAGAGGCAAAAAGACACTCAGAAGTTTGTTAACATGTAGACAAAGATTAAGTTGTTTTAAACATTTTTATTCCTCTGTTGAGTATGCAAGTCAAGGATTAATTAAAAAAGGATTATCTTACAAATACCTTGAAACGGTACATCTATGTACTGATAATTCTGAAATTCAACAAAATTTACACAGGTATGTCCTGTAGAATTTACATCTCAATGGTTGATCATCATCTCTTAGTGTGGACATATTTTTGTCTCTGCACTCTTAATGAAACTCCAAAGCCAACTTAACCTGATCCATGCAGAAGCACCAGGAGGAAGTGGTAAGGAAGAGTAGTGAGCAATTCCCTGCAGCTGGGAGAAGGGTGCTCCCATTTTCTGACCTCATCTGTTGTTTTGGGAGTTTTGCTGCCTTCCAAGGGCTCAGCTGTGGGACATTGTGGAAAGACTGCTGAGGCTTGTCTGGGCCTCAGACTACGACCCCTTGGAGCTTTTCTACATAGACTCCAGTCAACTGCCAGGGTAGTGTGGAGCATATGAAGCTCCAAGGGGTCATACTCTTGGATGGAGACTGGATACAAGGCTGGGTAACCTGCTGTAGCTTTCAGCACCTGACAGTCTCCAGAGGTTCCTTCCAACCTTGGCTGTTTTCTGGTTCTGTGAATAAGAGTAATCTTTGTTCTGTTTTCAGAGCCTATCGCATTCTTTGTGGCCAAACAGCAAAAATGGCAGATATACATTGGAATTTTTAGCTTTTTTCATTTTAGACATTTTGAAATGGGAAATAATTCGTATACATTAATATAGTAGCGAGGACTTACATGTTGTTACTTTTTCAGAAATATTTCTGGTAATTTGCAGGGCTTCTTTTTTTCTCTCAGACCATACATGTTGCAAAACCCTGTTCAATGTTGCTACCAATTATTCAGATATCCTGAAATTGTTGAACTGGGAAGTTTATTATTCTTTATCTATCTATAAGAATAGAATCATGGCAGTTGCCTCTCCTTCATCCACTGATCGTTAGTCCAGCCAGAATTAAGACTCTGAAATTTTTAGTTGAATTTTACTTTAAAAGAAATAGATATTTAAAATGTGCTTCAAATCAGTGTGCATCAGTGTTGAAATTACACAATCAAACTTCTCTTTTTATTGAGCCGTTCTGGACTAATACAGAATGTCTTGACATTTTCACCTATATTAGCCTCATTTGAAAACATACATGTTAATTCTTGCCATTGAAAACATCCTTGTAATGAATATTGTCCTAAAACTGCTTTTACAGTGTTTTGCAGCATGATTTAGTAACAGCTTGACAGTTACCAAATTAATTAAACTCTCATGACCCTGTCATTTAGTTAGAAAAAAACACATACTCACATGCTCAGTATTAGTTTGCATGAAAGACTTGTTGCTCTATAAAATAAAGTCTTCACTGAATAAGTTGTCAAACGTTACACAAATTTTAAAAACCCTTCCATGATGTGGAAGGGTGGCAGACTACAGATTGTTGGCAAGGGCTGGGCCCTTGAGTTAATCAGAGTTGATTCAACCAGTCTCTGTCCTGGTGTCCGTTCTCTTCCCGCACAGCCTTCTGCCCTGGCAGAGTGTGGCTTAGGACCTGCATGAGCATTCATTGTCACATAATCGGATCAGCTGGAAGTCACTGTCCTGTGTAACTCAAGAATTGCCCATCATATAATAGTTGTCAGAGATGCACAAAAGTATGAGGGCACAGAGGGAGTGCATAAGTGTTTCATCCTGTCCAAATGGCTCTCTCTCGTGAGGAGAGAGGGGAATTGGTCCTACATTTTTGTTGTACGGTGGTTGCATTTTCTGCCTTTTTTCAGAAGAACCCCTTATCAGCTCTATGAATGTTAGAAAGCCCACCCATAAAAATTTCAGCAGCACCTCCTTCAAAATTGTTAACTGAATGTATGATTATAAATTATCGTGTTCTGTATCTTTTGTTACGTTTGTAAATTGTAACTAATTATATTCATAAAGTTGCATAATGCTGCAAGAAAATTGTAGAAGTCGTTTCTAAGAATAATGAGTTGTTGTTCTTTTATCTAAACCATTATAGAATCATAGAATCACAGAATATCCTGAACTGGTATGGAACCACAAGGATCACTGCACAGAACAGTCCCAAGAATACTACAGTGCGATGTGCCTGGTACCTCATTAGCTTCCTCAGCTTTAAAAAAATAACAGGGTCTTTTCCATGAAAATCAGTGAAACAAAAATACAGGGTCATTCTTTATTTTATTTTCAACAATTAAAAGCATGTAAAAAACAGTGAGAGGCTAATATCTAAAAATAGGTGGAGAGACTCAGAGGAGGAGACAAAATAGTTACATCAAAAGGACAATGGAGATTTCTAAAACTCATCAGCACCACCACCACCAAAACTGAGTTTTGAATCAAACACAGAACTAGTAAAGGTATATGAGTTTATTTTCATTATATTTGTTACATTTCTGAAGAGGCAGTTTTCAGAACATACTGGAGTTTGCAAAAGCTTGAGTTTAAGAAGGTAACAAAGTAAAGCTCTGGGGCAGTTTAGGTGAGACTATATGTAGTCTTATATTGTACGAAGATAGCAACACATCCAGAACTGAAGGAGGGAAAATGATCAAAGTGTCAAAATACGCCTGATTAATATTGGTAGCATAATACAGTATTTAATATTAAAGATTAGAATCTATCTTCAATTTCTTATGCTTAGGAAAAGCACTCAGTACTTCAGCAGTTCTTCGTCTTAATTCCCAAGCAGGTCATGAGCATACACATATTTTAAAAGCTGATGTGAGTTATATACATAATGGATTTTAAGAGACTATAGTAGGACATTAAATGTATAAGCTGATATTGGTATTCATGTTTAATTTTCCTATGGAAATGACAGATGAGCTGTTTCAACAAATTCTCAGGGGAAAGCATTAGAAAGAGTGATGAATTGAATCTGAAATTCATAGGAGACTGTTATGTAAAGGATGGTACTGAGGAACTTAGAGGACTTCCCTTTCAATAAACTTTTGTGAATTAAGAGATTGTCAAAGATGGAGCAAAGCCTCCAAGGTGCAATATCTTGGGTTTTTCTTTATTTTGTGCAATTAAATACCTCAATAAAAAATTATCAACTAATTTATGCTAGTTTTGTATTATAATTTACATATACTCAGGAAAATATGGTCTCAGAAAAACTGAAGTGAAACTGGTACTGTGATTTTTGAATGCACGTAAAGAAAAAACGTAAAGCATAGCAATTGTAAATACTGTATGCTTCTTACACTTTGATCAGTAACTTTGTTCTATACCTTTTTAACAATGTGGAAAGACTTTATGCTTCATTTTTCTGTTGGTCAGTCATAAGCCAAAGTATTGCACATTCATTTAGCTTCTTTCATATTTTAGCTTGGTAGCTGAGTGCAGTATTAAAAGAAATTAAAAGTATAGAAGTTCTGACAAAGATGTAGTGCCTGGGAAAGATTATAGAGGTAAATATTGTGTGTGTTCTGGAAAGCAAGATGCCATGTGGCAATTCAGAAATTTATTTAACCTGAAAAATAATCAAAACTACGTGTTATTTTAAGACAACATATTTCAGAGAAAGCAAAATCTGATTTTATCTTTACTAAGTTACTAGAAATTGAAATAGCAAAACATTTTTTCCCATAGGTTAGGGTTTACTTTTTGCATTTGTGCCTTATAGAATTTTCTAATAAGGTTTTTAATTCTATAACTGAAATTCATTGCAGCATCTTGTCACATTACAGGTTGGCAATTTCCAAACACGTGCTAAAATATATTTATGTAATAAGTTGCATATGAATTAAGATTTGCAAAATTGCACCATCTCTTGAAATTATTGAATAAATTTGGATTTTCAGTGGCTTTAATGGCAGGGAAGTAAGTAGTAAAAATGGCAATGTGAGAGCAGCAGTACCTCTCAGCATCCGAGTTACTCAAGATTTACACATAAAATTATATTTATTTTGTATTTATTGTATTTAATTTAGTTCCATGTTGAACTAGTCTCAAGAAGCAAGAGCTGGCAGCATAGTTTACACTACCCAGTAAAATCTTGTTATGCTGAGTACACCAGTGTTTTATATTGATGCATTAACACAAATACTAAAAGCAGTGATTCAGCTAAGTGAAGATTTTTTAGCAATTCAAGTAATTTTGAAGTAACTGGGTAGACAGACTTGTCTCAGAAGAGTGGTGCCTTTATTGAACATGTCACAGACAGGACTGAAAGTATCACTATACTTTTAATGCAGTGTCAGAAAAGGGATGATACTGCTACTACTTCAAAGCTAACGTGGTCATATGAAGTATTATGAATTAAACAAGTAATATGGTTGTACAACATCATCTTTTCCCTGAGTTTATTAACTGGATATCACATGGTCTTCCTTAGAATTCTAACCTGATCCATCAGAAGGTGTCCCCTCCTGCAGAACAACAAGGATCTCCAGTCTTATCATTCATTACTCTGGAACAATTCAATGCCATTCGCCTTGTGCAGAGTGTCCATCAGTCACTTGCTGCTTTAAGTAAAGTCATCAGAGGTACCTCACTACTGAGTTCTGAAGTACAAAGACTCGCAAGTGCTCTGTTAAACCAGAAGGTAAGTCATTTTGTAAGGAATATACATTATAATAAGCATTGAAAAAACCCAAGGAAACGGAACTAATTCTGACATGCTTTTTCATGTTACCATTTGTTCTAAATTTTTTTATTGATAAAGCCTCTAAAATGGCGCTCTTTTAAAGACAAACTCTAAAACAAACCCACTTTTTTTCTGGAAATTTTTTTAGAAGTATTTGCAGAAGCTTCTGAATGTATTACTGTCTTATCAAGCTTTCTCTTAAAGACAAATCCAGTAAGGTTAGAAGTTGTGAAATACTATTTCAATTTCAAATATGAAGTCATGTTAGATAAGTCAAATATATTAGCCAGTAGAACATGTAAATCTGTCCCTTTACTTAGTTTTTATATTTTCTTAAAATTCAAGTTATAATAACAAGTCTCTTTGCATTTATTCAGTCTGGAGTATTGCCATACCTCACCAGACAAGCTGTGCCTGTCATACCAACCTGTCATCTCACGCTATATTCTTGATATACAAGAAAAGCAGTCAAAATTTCTACACGTACATTCTTCATGTTTTTTGGCATCAAACTGGGCATGTTTATAAACTGGTACAATTAGTGACAGCAAGTTTACATGCTCTGTCATTAATAGCTAGATAATTGAATTCAAAGATGGTCAAACATTGATATGTCATGAAACTCTGGTTTTGTTTCACCTCCAGCAATTGATAAATTCTGTCGATGCTGATGCATAGATACTGAGATTGCTTCTGCAATGAACGATAATTCCTATTAACATCCTGCTTATCTTCATGTGAAGAACAAATACTGTTGAAAAAATTATTATGCATTTATTGATTGATCAAATTCTAATCAAAACAATAATTAAATTTGTTGTCTTTTTAGATTCACAAGACAGCATTTTTTAGCAAAATTGCTGTACAATTAGAATAAATTACGTTTTCATGTTGGCAACCTCATTGCCTTTTAAAACATGTTTTGACTTTGTGGTAGAAACTGATACTAAGTCCAAGTCATAGTGAATAGAAATGATACATGTAATGGCTGTTCTTTAGTTCTTACAGTCATATTTCTTGTTACTGAGCAAGAGAGCATGGCTTGCTTGTGTGCTTAAGCTGCACGCTTCAGTTGGAACTGGCAGGAGCTGTGAAGCTGATCACTGCCACAAAAAGTTTCTTAAAAATTCTATGCATTTTAACCTCTCAAAAGCATCAGTTCAGTGCTTCCTGATGTACTGACCAGTGCTTCTGTCATTTCATCTTACTTACCTACTTTCCTTGACACGGATCATTTCATTGGATTGTGACTATATAGCAGTTTTTTCAGCAGCCTTCCAGAGAGGCTAATGCCATGTTCTTGGCATGGCAGCTAAACCTCACTACATTTATCATCCTAAAGTGATTTTCTTCATGTGTTTTCTATACACTCTTCTTGCTTAGTGTTTTCATGTGTTATGTAGCAAAGGATTATTTTTCAAAAGCTATATTTTAAACCCACTAAGATTGTAGTTGTTTTAAGATTATAGCACCTGAAGAAACCACTGCATTACCAATAGAAATGTGAAATTCAGTAAATGTATGACTTATAAAGGTTTCAGCAATGCACTGTATTTGTGTAAAATTGGTATGTTAGCCCCATACTAGCCACTGTGAAGAAAATTAACTCCACCCCAGCCAAAAAAAGCATAAGTACATCTGAGATACATTTACATAATAACAATTAGCTAAGCTATTTCTTTTGACTTAAAGTAATTTAGAGTGATATATTAGCAACATTAGACAAGCACCTTTTAAGTGATAGATTGAAGAGCTGCCTGTAAATGCATATCTAGTAGAAGAGGCTGCAAAAATGCAAGGTTTCAAATAAAAAGTTTCAAAAAATCCTAATTAGGTAAAAAACCTCATGCAGTTAACTGTGCTTTATTAATTGTCTTGTATATATTCTAGTTTATTCAATTCATTTTCAATTAGTATCCTTGAATTATAGTTATGTTCTGGTTTTATCTAGAAAAGGTAAACATAGAGTATTTACATTGAAAGATACCTTTTTTTACAAACTTCTGTGATCAGATTTTGAATACCTGTTCAGTACATATGCTATTAGAATGAGAACTTCCTGGAAAATGCAGCTGTAAATATTAAACAGTATAAACTGTTTATTCTGCTCAGCATCTTCAGTAGTGTGCAATATTTCACAGGTACTGATTTACATTAATTCTCTTTCTCATAAGTAGGAGAATCTTGCATTAACTTTCAGTGTGCTTTAGATTCCTGCAGAGTAGGTAAAATTAGTGTTTCTATCCTTCTTTTATACGGAGGAAATTTAACAGATGCCCTTTAAGCCTTTCTTTTTGAAGTCAATGAGAAATTTATATGGGGAAGTCTTGCAGGACGTTTTTTCTCAGGTGTTGCTCTACAAAAACTGTAAGGTGATGAGAAAATAATCATGCAGAGGAATTGTACCAGATTCTCTTCACCGCAGAGCCACACAACTGCGTGTTGAAGTGTAAGGAGGCTGCAGCAAAAGAGTGGGCAACTGGCTGCAGTTGAAAGATGACACTGACTTTCCAAGAAATAATGCTCTTAGGCCTTTTGGAACTGTTCGTGGAACCAACTGATGTTTCCTTATTGAATAGGAACGATTCTTGCAAGTTCTCCATCAGCACTGTGTCTGGGCAACACAAAGAATTAGCAGGAATATGACCTTTCTGTTCATGGTTGTATGTTCTTGATCATTATATTACTAGTATTGCCTTTTTTCTTTATAGATATATTTGATCTCCAGATTATTTATTTTCATTCAAGTTGCTGGCTTAAAAGGTAACGACAATAGATTTGAAATGGATACTTTCAGTAAATATATTTTTATTTCAGTGTCCTGTCACATGGCAAAACAAGTGGGAAGGTCCAGAAGATCCTTTGCAGTATCTTAGAAGTCTTGTAGCTCGAGCACTTGCTATACAGGTAATTTTAAAGAGTCATTTACCTCAGTGTGCTGGTGTTCGGTGACACCGTATATTATGTAAATTCCACTACAGTAGACCTTTATGAACACAGGTCCCAAAGAGTTTAGATGTGGGAAAAGGTGTATAAAAACCTAAAGATCAAAGAGTAATGTGATAATATTGTTAGTTACTTCACGGTAGTTTTACATCTTAGTCATTAGTCTTTATGGTGAACTGTGGGGAAAAAAGACTCATTTTATCCAGATGAAATTTTGTATCTAAGTCAAGATACACTCATTAATCTGGTAGAGAGATGCCTATCAAGACATAAGTGAAGCATGTCTAATGAAGGTGATGTAGAAATTCATAGATGAATAGTCTTTGAAGAAAATAATGAAAAGATCTGCATTCTCCAGGTTTACAAGGGGCCATAAGAGAAGGTGCTGAGCCTGACAACAGCTGTGTCTATCCACAGTCTGACAGTTAAGAGGGTAATTTTTAGTTAAGGTAAATCTGTATATACTTTGATTGACAGAAGTGATGTATTTAAGATAATATGCAGACAAATAAAAGTAGTTTATGTAAATTAATTAATATTTAAGGAAACAGATTCCTTATCTATGTTGGATACATAGAGAGAAAACTGTGAAAACTTTCAAGAGAGGAAGACTACTTTAGGAAGGACAGATCTTTGTTACCTCCAGACAATAAATAGAAAGCTCTTGGTTCTGATCTTGATTAACACATCTTGTCCAATGGGATACCAAGATTTCCATCAATATTAATGTTGACTGTCAGATTCAGAAGAAAGATTTGAGGGGCATGTGACTTCTAGGCATTACTTTTTCTAAAGAAACTGTCAAATAGATGTTTCCAAAGTATTAGTAAGATTCTTATTATGCAAACAATTTCTTTTGGCTAATACTTATTTTTTTCTTTATCCTTTCCTTCAAAAAAGGCTTAAAGTATAAACCAGAAAAAAATATACATATGTATAGCAATAAGTGATAATGCATGTTCAAATGTTTTTTGGTCATACAACTGGAGTTGAACTTAGTCCCATCTGTCTTTTTGCTGACTATTATAGCCTTCAGTATTTAAAAAACATTATTTGTGGTTAGTCAGCATGTTTGTAAGCTTCAAGAGTACTTTACTGTTTGCAACTTCTACTTCCATTTGGATGCGACCAAACTGCATGCAATTTTCCTTACTTACATGACTTATTTTTAATGGAAGTCTGAGATTAGAGTTCAAACTTCTATGTGGAGTGCACTTCCATACAAAATAATAATGCAGAGGTAACATGATTAAATTAGTGTTAATAGTAATAGATGATTTTCAACCACGCGTATTCCAGAAGATTTTATTTCCATATATTATTCCAGTCAGGTATTGACAAATGTGCTGCATTATATTTGCTCTATTACCATGATAGTAATCTTCCTTTCTCATTGCTCAAACTGCTGACAAAATGGTACATTTGGTTTAGTCATTTTTATTAAAGTTATTATGAAAGAATCATTTACAGTTTTTTAACAGTTATTTATTGTAAGAGAGAAAGAAAGATTATTAAGGCATAGCTTTACAGTAGATACTTAACTGTGTCCATAAGCAGTAAATTATGTTAAATTTTTTATTAGTGATAACAGCTGCTGGTTGTCTCATTTTGTTTCTTTATTGTCAAATATGTAATATAGTTGTGTTTGGAGCAATTCTTAGTAATACAGTATCAGTCTGTTTTGCATCTCAAGCTTCTAGTCAAATCACATCTGAAATACAATTTCTGTATTTCTATGTTGTATATTATTAGAAAAATGTTGATTATTTCTAATTACGCATTTCAGTTGAATCATCTTTTTCCTTAAATGTGATTCCAAATCATGATTGTGCCCATTACACCTTTCTGATTAGTCGATCATTTTGTAATTAACTTTTCCTTTTTGTGACTTTTCATTATTGATTTTATAAATATAATTAATCATTAGTTAATTCTAGGTTTAGTATTCAGAAATTCAATAAAGGCTTCAATAAAGATATGTCATACTATGAAAATTATCTTCAGATTTATATTTCAATAAATGCCATATTTTGGATTAGTTTAGTTTTATATGACCAACTTTATAAGCTTTTTTTTATAGTTACTCTTATTTCCCTCTGTTTCATTGACTGTAAGATATTGATTTATATTTTACTGTTTGAGACAGGTTTGATTTAGGCATTTTTAAGAGGAAATAGGAGACATTGGAAGATCAAAGTTGTACTGAAGGATTACATTTACTAAGGATGCAGTAAGTCTCTACCTAGGTTATTAGTTAAAGGCTGCCTTGTCAAGAGGTTTGCTGCCACTGCAGAAAACAATAAAAGCAACTGCAACAAGCATTTAATGGGGATGGGGAGGAACACAAAATATAGGCCAGATGGTAAAATATTTATAGCAGAATTTATAGAAGTGTAAACATGTTCTGAGAGCATTACACAACAGGCAGAAAAACAACAGGTGTTGCATTTTTCAGGTCTGCATTCGCTCAGTAAAAAGCAAAATAATAAAAAAGAAAACTGCTTATTGATAAGTGAGAAGAAAATTGTATATGCAAAATTCAGTAGAGGCATGTATTGCTGTGTACTATGTTATAGTGATAAACCTGATGTAAATAGGTGATTTCTTCCCAGGTGAAAATTCTGATATTTATATGGTAGCTTTCGCTTTAAATTGAAACAAAAGTCGTGTATTGAACGTTCTTCTAAGATGGAGTTCTGAAAACTTTCAGTTGGCAGTGCTGACATTGAACTTTGTAATACTGTGTTTCAGCTTGTCTGTCTACAGTGATATATATGCTACCAACATTAAGATAGGAAATGTATGAATCATCAGTGATCATTGTATAAGTTTTTATTCTTGGTTCTTATACCGTCAGTTTCCTCATGATGGCTCCCTAAATGTTTTCTGTGGTTTCCCTCTCCCGTGGTTCATGATCACAGCCCAGCAGCAATAATACACATCAGCGTATAATGGTATTAAGTGCATCCCAGTCTCTAGATAAGTGTCTTCTCATGGCTATGGATACCAGCAGGAGACAAAGAGAGAGGAGACTCAGAACTGCATCTATTAAGAGGCAAAACAGCAGCCCAGGCAAATGTCAGCTGAATTGCAACCTTAAAAAATTGTTTCAGGTCAACAAATTGGAAATTGATTTTTGTTTCCACAATAACTATATAAAGAGCCTAATTTCACTTTTTCAAAAAAGAACCCCAAACCCTTCTTATTCCAAAAAGACCTTCTATTTCATTCAACTGGTTTTATGTCATTTACAAAAACAGTTCTTCCTTTGGATGACTGTTTGGTTAGAGAGTTGCTAAAAGTCTTGCGGTGTACATTATGACCTCAGAATCATAAGCACCAGTTTCAGAGTTGTAATCAAGGAAATGTTTATGAATACTAGAAGTTTTTAGTTGCATAATTTATGAAAGGTTTTGTTGAAATCGTGCATTTATCTATAAAGTACTCCTAGTATATAAGGAAGTTAAATTTCATATTTTTCCAAGAGATTTATATTTATCTTCTGACATGCTGTTCTCTTGTCCCTTCCCATCCTGAGTAAAATCTAAGGTAGTAATATTTAACTTCAATACCAGTTTGATCACCTAGTATAAGATTTTTATTATTTTAATGGTATTCTACTATTTAAGGAAGAATGATTTTGTTCCTATTTTGGAACCCTACTCCTCTCTTTCAACAATTAGGTCCCCAGAAAGGTGGATTGGACGCCCAAGGTATATGAGGTTTCAACTCTTAGAAATTGGCTGCTGAATATACTAGAAAACCTTCTGGGAATAGAAAACCCAGGATTCCTCCTTCACACCCCAGGCATCTAGGCAGAGATACTAAATTTTCATTCACTGATAACAGGCAGAAAGTCTACTCTTAGGAAACCAAGGGAATCAAGTCCTCTCAATTTTCACCAGGTTAAAGAACTCATAATAAATCTCGTACAAATCTAGAACTGTCATGCTCAGTCCCCCTATTCATCCACTTGGGCACTCCATAATAAGGCCTATCCCAATTCAAGTAATCACACTTAGTTTCCAGAGTGTTTTCCAGTACATTGCCTTAGCAGAGTTTGCAGCGGGGGCAATAGCTTAATGGTTTGTCTTTTACAGTTTTAGGAGAGGCTGATTCAGATGGATTAGTTTGGCTGGTTCCCCACATTGTCATTGTTCCTCTCATGGCTCTCTGTTTGAACAACTGTTGCCTAGGTATCTGTACAGTGCAGAATACTCCAGATTTAGTATTCTAATATTGAAGCACAAAAATTCATAAAAGAAATGTGTTTTAAATCCACCCATTCCATTATTTTAGTTCAAATTTCCACATTATTCTGAAGAATTAGCATTTTTCTGCTGCTTTTCTTGGCTTCTACTCTTCAGCTGTCATGAATATCAAAACAAAAATACAACTGCAGCCTAACATTATCTGCTAAGGAACTGATCCTTAATTGGCTCCCTCAGTTCTTACCATGTTGCAGCATCATTTCACTTCGTTCCAGAATTATCAGCCAGGATATGTCTTTTAAGATCTTATATCTAATTGATAACTGCTTGGTAAAAATTGGAAATTTGCAAATACCACTAAAAAAGTATGTTTTGTTTGTCTCCAATAGTCAAATTTGAAGCTCTTAGCAGCTGTTTTATCATGTCCCTTTTAATCACTCTCTCAGTGAGATTGCATTGGTGAAGTAATGGCTGATACAGAGTAGTAGTGCTTTGTAAAGATGCACCATCCAAACAAGGGACCAAGCAGAACGTGAGGGGAAAGTTTTGGACATGGACGGGTAATAGGAGTTGTCCACTGAAATAAGATCTAGTATCCAAGGAAATGAAAGCAAAAGCTGAAGCTTTTTTTCTGCTCAAAGAGCTTATCAACTCTTGTCACTTACAGAAAGCTGTGTTCATGCATTGATACAGTTTCCCTTCCAGGCTCTTCACGATCTTTGCAGCCCTCCTTGGGACATTCTCTAATAACTTAATATCTTTCATATATTGTGATGCCCAAAACTGAACACCACTTTTTTTTGGTAGTGAAATGTTTGTTTTCCTCCAAAATACAGTGGGTTTTAACACTAAATCTGCAAACTCTGCGATTTCAAATGTAAATAATTTCAGTCGCCAGTGAGCAAGACTCATGTCAAGTTTTGGAAAAACATTATGCCTTTTGCACAAAAAACAGTTGCACAAAAAAACTGGAAAAACAATTTTTGAAAAGCAGCATTGGCAAAGGGAAAATGTCGCTACCTGCATTTCTTTTGGTTTCGTTGTGAGCTGTTGAAGCTTATTCCCGGTGAGGGTTAGGTGCTCTGTTAAACTGAGGCATCCACAAGTTTTCAATAAACATCAGGCTTAACTGTTGTGAAAAGTAATTTGTTTCAACAGAATTCAACTGCAGTTCATTAAACTCTTGAAATTCTAAGCATGTTTTGTGAGAATGGCTGTTTTGTTGAAATTATGAAATACTACCTTGTAAGCAGAACTTTGAGAAGCACGTCTTATCATACCACTAACCAATTATTCAGCTCTTTGATTATAAAATATTTATTGCAGGAGATAATTACTCATAAAAATACTTCTGTATGCATCGAATAAAAGAAGAAAAACCCAGGTCATTTTCTCTACAAACATTGTGTCTCTGAGAAATTACCATATTTTAAAGAAAATTATCTTTTTTCCTAACCTAGGTTTAAATTTTTAAAAAAATAGATTTATTATCCTGTATTTCTTCTATAGATGCAAGATAGTATTTATATACTTAGTAAATTACAATAGGCTGTACTATATATTATGTAAGATTTAAAGCTGTAGTTGATATAGTTTATTTAAACTAATAAAATAATAATCTTTCATTGATTTTTCTCTTTAAGCTGCAAGATACATTTTCACAATACAAGAAAAAATCTGAAACAGTGCAGTGATAAAATATTAATCAATTTTATGCATTTAGTCTGTCAAAATTAAAAGTGTAGATTGCCCTGTTTCTAATAACTTGTTTTTCACTATATCTCCTTCATCATGGACAGAGCTGTCTGCAAAAGAGAAAGCAGAGTAAAATGGATAGTCTTGTCTGACAAAAGCTCAAGCAAAAAAGGTTAATTTTAGTACAAGTGGTGGAAAACGATGTTCTTTTCATTCACATATGAAAATGAGTCCTTATGTTATTCTGTCAAAGACTGGTAATTTTAAATTCCATCCATTAATAAATGAGAAGGCTGCGGCACATGCTAATGCACCAATTTGTAGGTTCATCCCATCAATCTGCTTTGCTTTTTCTAGACAACTTAGAATAGGAGAGAAGTTTGGGTTGGAAGGGATGTTAAAAAACATCTCATTCCAACCCCCTGGCATAGGCAGGGACACCTTCCACTAGATCAGGTTGCTCAGAACCCCATCCAACCTGGCCTTGAGCACTTCCAGGAATGGAGCAGTCACAACTTCTCTAAACAACCTGTTGCAATATCTTACCCACCCTCAGGGGAAAGAATTTCTTCCCTAACATCTGATCTAAATCTATCCCCTCTCAGTTTTAAGCCATTCACCCTTGTCCTGTCACTACATGCCCTTGTAAATAGTCTCTTTCCATCTTTCTTGTAGGCCTCCCAAGGCACTACTAGCAGGTTGCAGTTAGGTCAACCTGAAACCTTCTCTTTTCCAGACTGAACAATCCCAACTCTCTCAGCCTTTCCTCATAGGAGAGGTTCTCCATCCCTCTGATCATCCTGGTGTCCCTCCTCTGTACTGACTCCAACAGGTCCATGTCCTGCCTGCACTGGGACCCCAGCGCTGGATGCAGCCCTGCAGGTGGGGTCTCAGCAGAGCAGAGCAGAGGGGCAGAATCCCCTCCCTGGCCCTGCTGCCCACGCTGCTTTGGATGCAGCCCAGGGCACCATTGGCTTTCTGGGCTGTCAGTGCAGATTGACAGCTCCTGTCCAGCACCATCCACCAGCACCCCCAAGTCCTTCTGAGCAGGGCTGCTCTCCATCTGGTCATCTCCAGCCTGTGTTGATACCAGGGATTGCCCTGACCCAGGTGCAGCACTTTGTAGTTGGCCTTGTTAAACCTCAACAGATTCCAAGGGCCCCAGTTCTCAAGCTTGCCCAGGTCCCTCTGGATGGGATCTTGTCCTTTAGATGTGTCAACAGCACTACTCTGTTTGGTGTCATCTGCAAACTTGATGAGGGTGCACTTGATCCCTTTATCTATGTCATTAGTAACAATACTAATTAACACTGGTTCCAGTATGGACTCCTAGGGGACACCACTTATCACTGATGTTCATTGGGATTCTGAGTCATTGATCACCACCCTCTGGTGGTGAACCAATTTCTTATCCATCTCACAATCTACCCATCAAATCCATCTCTCTCCAGTTTAGAGAGAAGGATATTGTGAGGGACCGTGTCAAGTCTTTACAGAAATTCAGGTAGATGGCTCATAAATCCAGATCTGTAGCTCTTCTCATGTCCGCTGATGTAGTCACTCCATCATAAAAGGCCACTTGGTTGGTCAGGCAGGACTTGCCCTTGGTTACAATAACTTGCTGTTCTGATCACCACTATATTGACAGAAATATTGTCTACTAATAGTAAGCAATCTATTCAAAATCCTTTATTGTTTTATTTATAATTCTGATTTCATAGTTAGAAGTGCATACATAGAAATAAATTACTTAGAGTAATAAGACAGCTTTGGAACTAAAAAGTAGTATGATTGTGGCTCTGTTTTAACTCATAGATGGTTTGCTGGGAACTGGGTTGGTGTAACAGTTTGCAAAAGATTTCATCTCTTGTTTTGAGATTTTGTCAAAATCAATGGTAACATGCTGTAACTGTTTCTCAAATAGCATTTCCAGATATATATTTTAAAAATAAGCTCATTTTTTTACTAGAAACATGTTTCCATTCCACAAGTGAGCACCATCCCTAATTAGCAATCTTTTTGGCATTTCTTTGGGGGAAGGCAGAAATGTAGCTGCATATTGACCTATCTTTCTCTCTTTGAAGGAGATGCCATATAAAAAAATTTGAAATTATAACAGAGTTTCATATTGTGTTCCTCTGCAAATATATAAAAAAATATTTAAAATTTCGGAGCCTTTTAAGTTTCAAATTTAGCTTGTGAATGAAAAGAGTCATAAGAATGGTTCTTGACTAAATCCTTCTTTATCTATTGTGTGTACAGTAGTTTTATTCTTGGGAATTCACAGTCAAATAAAGCAATCAGTGCAGGATGCAAGTGCGCTCAGCAATTCTGTAAACAGATATGAGTGCATTTTAAAAATGAAGTTAACAGAAAGGCATTCAGATTTGGGGTTTTGTTCATTGTTGGATTTTTTTCTTAGTAGAGTTCTTTTTGCTGTGGTCTTTGTCTCTGAATGTTCAGCAAGGTACATAATTGAAGAAAAAGAAAGCAAACCTCGAGTCAAAGTAGAAGAGTTTTTAAGAGTGATGGGAAGCTTAGATCCCTATTTAAGGCATGTAAGTGATGCTTAAAGGCAGGAAGGATAAATATCCTCCTGCTCTATAATGTTTCCCGGTGTGTTCAGCTGAGTGCTATAAATAGCAACTAAATTAGAATGTGTGCCCCTACATGGAGGACAATGTGCAAAAGCATATTGATATATTTGTACTGGTAATTCCACGTAGTCACTCTGAACTAAGAGAGTTCTGATCCAATGAGAAATCTGTTCTCTACATCTGAACTTGAGTTTCAAAATTCCTGTCAGATTTCTACTGTTGCACAGTGTTGTACGTGCTTTTCCTTATACATACAGTGCATTTTCTTACAGGTTCTCTATCATTAACGTTTTCAGTATTATTTCTAGTATTTCGTTATCCCATGCGATAAATTAAGCAAGTGAAATTTCCTATATATCAGGCAAAATGCAGTAAATAATTTAGAGCTAAACCAAATATTGTTCATTCTTCAGATATGTAGATTAAAAAGCTATGAAAAATATTTATTCTGTCATATGTATTCCTGTATTTTATTACACTGAGAAAGTATAAAGTAATGATTTGAATATATCAACAGAAGAATCCATCAAATAAAAAACACATTAAGATATTACTAGAATAATAAAACTGAAACCGATATGTGTATCCAAAGAGACCACAGAAATGCAAAAGTCCTAATGACCTACTAAAGGTCAAAGGGAGTTGTTATTTCTTCTACACTTTTGAGGCCACATCTGAAACACTTCTCCAGTTTTTGGCTGCGAAGTTGAAAAACATTACCCAGATTGTCCAGAGAGGGTTGTGGAAATACACAGTTTGTGGAGGTATCTTTGGAGATACACAGAACTAGAGTAGACAGTGCCCTGAGCAACCTAAATTCATATTGAATTTGGCACTACTCTGAATTGCAATTGGATTGGATGCCAAAATGTTTAATTTTATGAATAAGTTATTTCTATAATGGAAGTAATTTAGAAACTAAAGCCAATTATAGCAAAAAGAAAAAAAGAGAAAAGAAAAATTAATTTAAAAATATAACAAAAAATAAAGTGTGCTGTTTAACAAAATGTGCAATATTTTTTTCTTAAATTGCTCCCTAATGTAGGATTTTTTGGGTTGCTTCATGAGACCAGGTGGGAATGAAGATTTATGCCATGCTAATGCTCTTCAGCATTCTCTTAGCTCCCAAGTGTGACAGAACATCTGAAAGAGACCTACAGCTTTTATGATGAGCTGTTCTTTTAGGATTGGCCACAGCAAAACTTTCGGGTTCAGTAAAAAGTTTTACAAGCTTCAGAGAGCTGATGCACTGCACTTAAGCTATCTTTATGCTAACTGCCTTGGCTTTACAATGTAGGAGCAAACAACAGTCCATATCAGCTTACTGCACCAATTAAAAAAAAACTTAATTATATCCTGTGCCTACACAAAGTTATCCTTTGTTAAACAAACTGTTTGCTAGTCTGAGCAGTAATCCCACGTTGGAGTGTTCTGTGTAATGGAGTGTAAGCAGCTTTAGCATGAGCTGGCACGGTGTGCCAGGATACCATGTCACAGACATGGCCATGACATCATTTTGTTCCTTTCTTTAAATTGAGTTGGATCAGCCACTGTTTCCATTCTGTGATCTCTTTTTTTTCATGTAGAAAAAACAGATTTCCTTCTTTGCCTTTTAATTGTGGTATCTTTTGGATATTTTGGGATATGGACCCCACAGCGTTAAACAATTTCTGATTAGCTTGCTTTAGTATGTTTGATTAACATTCTATACTTATCTGAGAGTTAGGTTAAGCCTCAATAGCTACTAATATAGTAGAGTTCTGTGACACAGGCATGGGTGAGAGATTTTCTCCCTACTTTGACAGCCTTAAGAGAGGATGTTAACAAAAAATAAATAACTAGTAAACAAGAGGGGAAAAAATGGAGAGAGACTGGTGACTGCTGTTCAAGGGGTCATTGTTTCAGAAGAGGAACAAGGACTGTGAGGGAGAGGCTTAATGGAAAATCCGTATCTCATGGGGTGTTACCAGGGAAAACGAGCCATAGCAAAGTAAGCAGTTCTCTGTTGACTCTCTTCATTGTAACATAGCCTTCAAGCTGGTACTGTGAAGCGAATTAACTGCAGTGCATCCCATCATTTCTAGTGGCTAATATATTGAGTGTTCTGTACCTCTGTTTAGTCACACCAGCACCATCACAATATGGATTTCAGCGTCCCTGCTCCAGAGCTCCGCAAAAGACTGATGTAATCCTGGCTTTGTCTAAGTGTTACTGTAGGCAGTCTAGTCTGTCATCTACAAACGAATATTGTATGCCACTGTTTTCCCTCCCCTGAAACTTATTTTTGAAGATGGGGAGTTGGTTCCACCAAGGAATAGTTCCAGTACTTAGACTTCCTTACCCAGTTATACTCTGTTATGTAACTGCAAATGCAGTCTAGTGCTTGGTGACTGATATACTTGGGAAAGAAGAGACTAGAAGGCATGAAGCATAAGAGTATTGCCTAACTGGATTCTGTGTTTAGTGATCATATGGGAAATATCTGAAAGTAGGTATTTTTGGTGTACGTCAATCATGAACTTGTCGGTATGTTGCTACAGTTCTTATGCATCATTCTGATATCCATATTAAATGTAGGAAACAGAAATCCGAGGAAGTTCCTGTTCTGATAAAAAAAATGAACTAATACAGTAACCAGAGTGAGCTCCCATTTGCTAATGTTTCTGCCAGGCGTACCTTACTGCGTATCTGCTTCTAGCACGTGGTTAGCCAGCATGCTGATGCTGAGGGAGCTGAACTGTCATGCTGTAACACTCTGCTGTTGTGTTACTGCTCAGACTTCCTCAACAAGCTGGGGTCTCTGAGGTGTAGCAAACTGAAATAAAGCTTTTACAGGATTTTATTTAAAGCACTAGCCAGCAGTTTTGGGGACAGGAAAGGATAGGATAGGATAGGATAGGAAAGGAAAGGAAAGGAAAGGAAAGGAAAGGAAAGGAAAGGAAAGGAAAGGAAAGGAAAGGAAAGGAAAGGAAAGGAAAGGAAAGGAAAGGAAAGGAAAGGAAAGGAAAGGAAAGGAAAG